>JAQFVV010009546.1:0-11792 GCA_028023455.1 Epiperipatus broadwayi | reverse complement strand
ATATATATATATATATATATATATATATATATATATATATTGTAACCTAGTGTTATTGACACTTGGTTTACTTGGCATTATTTCTGCAGGAAATTAATGCTATTCTTTAAAGAAATAAAAAGATAAAATAACAATAGTAATAATTGATTAATAAAGTATGCTATTCACTCACTTTGGCATGTTTTGGGTGAATAACTAATTAATATGGTATAAAAGCTAAACAGTAATTGATATTGGATGGGTAGAGGGGAGAGTGGATGAATGTCTTATCATAAAGCACAATAACTTCTGGTAATTTCTTTTTGTAAAAAAGAAAAAAGAAATAATGTTTAAAGAATTATACATCACTGATTGTTAATTTAATGTATTTATTATTATTTTTTATATTGTCAAATTACTTTGTAATCCAGGTAAATAATACTAAAACTATATGATTGTAATAGGTTTTTCCTTTCTTTTGTTTATGTTATAATCAAATGATTATTTTTCTGTTAGAGGTCGCTAAAGTAAAAAAAAAAAATAATTACAACAAAACAGGACAGCCAATTACATAATCGAGATTTTTTATTTTTTTTTGAAAAAAAGATATAGTCTGCTTTTAGTTTTCAAGGAAGGAACAGTGCTGAAATTTGGTAACTCAATTTTTTTCATTTTATTTTGCAGAAATAAATGTAATCAAAGTAAAATTTTAATAATATAATGTGTGGCTAAATTTTTTTGATAAGGCGTCCTGAATTTCTTTGCCATCTACCTATTTAAAAACCTTTTATACTTAAAATTTTATTGTCTCGCGCTAAAGTTCAAAAATGACAGATGTAACTAAAGGAGTCACGAAAAATTATATTATATCTAAATTAAGGAAAAGAAGTGATTTCCAAGAAAAAAAAATTAAATATTTATTAACTTTATGTCATTTATTGATATTTTCTTGGTATAGAAAGAAAAAAAAAATAATTGAAAGAAATATTTTGAAACCAAGGAAAATCAACTAGAAACATTTTCGCGCTCTTTTTAAATATTGTCTGCCTTTACAAGGAATGTAGTTACATACGTTAAAATATGTTTTATTCACCAAGAATTGTCTGGAAATAATAATAATGATAAATAAGATTAAATTATGCACCTGCATATTTTTTTTTGGAAAAAAATATAAACTTTCTCAGAGTAAATATAGGAAGAGTTATATAGGGGCATTCTTACGGAGAAGTTACCGTTAAAAAATTTACAATTCCTAAAGTATGAACAAAACCAAATATCTTAGTGACTTAATGATAAAAATAAATGATATATTATATTACACATCAGTTGGAGTTATTAAAACTTCCTATACATGTAAATCAGCTGCAGTTATTATCAGAATAATCTCTTGGAAAAATTGCGCATTTCTGTCCTTAAGTAAGCTAGCTAATATGAATTGTATGTATCGTCAATAATAAAAAAGAAAAGAATTGTGTATGTTTATCGTCTATCGTCAACTGTTCATTATGTTAGAATATGTATATTTTATTTTCTTTGGATCCCAACATTGTAGCAGTTTAATTCAAGTAAAAATTAATCTTCAATTATGCTATATGTTTCTTTACCTAATTTTATAGAAGCACAAAATAAGAGAAAACTTTTATTTAAAGGAAATAATACCATGCATTTATTGTTTTTAAACTTGCTTCGTGAAATACGACTGGATAAAGCTCTTCACCTGGACCAATTGCTCCTAGAAAAACATTTTCTAATGAGAGAATATGCACTTGTTAAGTAATGATTGTTTAAAACTAAGTTATAAATGATATGTATTTTTTTTGTTATATCCCATAGGTTAAACTCTGTATGGTCAAGTGATATTTAATAGCCTTGTAATGACAAAGGTATGTTTTAATATAATTATTATAGGTTAAGTTGATATTTAACACGAAAAAAAAAAAATCTATAAAATATGTTTTAATTATTACATGCAATTGTAGGTAGAAATTTTGTATGTTAGATACGTAAAGGAAAAATATTTAGATATTTAAGGGGTAAAATAAATATTGAAAATTATCAGAAGTAATTAAAAAAAAAATGCTATAACAAAATATTTATTGTTAAAGTTTTGAAACGAATTTATACTGTATTAATTGAGGAATTTATTCCTAATTATTCTTAAATAACACATTCACTTTATTTAGTTTAAGATAGTATGCTACCAACTATTTTGAATGTTCCTTTATTAAAATTAAAATTATTATACTTTTATTCTATGATGTCCATTGATTTCAGATGTTGATCAAAGTATACACGGTAACATAAGTTTATTATAATCAGTGTATTTACTTATCCTGCCCAGATATAGCATTGGTATATGCTTAATATTCGCATAGGTAATAATTATAATGTATTTAATTTGTGGGATGAAAAATGATCTCCCCAAAAGCTTTGTTTTCCATGAGAGGAAGATTTTAACTATAATGTTCGGGTATGTTTATAGCCCAAGTGATCGATTCTCATAGATAGGATGATCAAGAATTTATCTAGCATTTAGTATGCTTCATTCGTTTAAATCCCAGGAAAGGATTGTATTTGATGTGTGTTCGTTGTATGCCCAAGTAAGAGGCAAGAAACCACCAAAATATTTTAATGTAGTAGATTACTCTACAGACCTTCGTTGTTATTCCATGTTCCTCATGTGAAAATAAAGATAGCTCCACCATGGAAGGTGTTGATTATTGTGCTTAATTTTGAAATTTCAGGCAAGATAAAGGTTATATTGGAGGTGTTAATTCCTCAAGATCCACTTTAGTATAAATAGTGCGTTAGTAACTAGGATCGATATCTGTATTGTGCTGCTAAATATTGCTAGTATTTGACAAGTAAATCAATGGAGAAAGTAATTAAAATTGCGTAATTTAAAATGCTTATTTACTGAAGGAATATTCAAATGCAATATTTAATTCTGGTTAGTAATTAAATAATACTCATATTTAAAATTATACATATGAATAAAATTTGTATCATAACTTAAGTTAGCATTAAGTTAAACGTAAGAAGGTAAATGTGACTTCTGATAGCTGGCCTATAATTAGAATAGGTTATCTTATTAAAGACCATGAATAAAGTAAATGTATTAAAAATAAATTTAATATTTTGCGTATTACATATGATTGGATTAATCATTTAAAAAAAAAAAAATAGTTAGTCAATAATTTTGAATAAATGCTTCTACAAGGTTACCAAAATTTAATAATTAATGTATTGGTAATGAAATGTACTTGTAGTTAATCAATCCATATGATTGCATACAGGAGAAGTAGTAACCTCTAGTCCATAACCAAAAGAGTATACAGATTAATATCAGTTATATTTTATATTTTTGTATTACTATGGGATTATTGAATAAATGTTCATATATTTTTTTGTGATAATAATAAATTATAGTCTTGTTAAAATTTGTTGTAGATTCATTTTTTTTGTTTTTATATGCTAAATATAAGTGTTTGCACAATATTTGCAAAACCTTTTCTTGAGTCCGAAATCATTTCAAACCCTTAAAAAACTTAATAGACCAGAGAAATAAATTTAAGCAGATCGGAATATGTCATTATATTTTAGTTTAATGATAATTATTTATGGAGTTGAAAACTTATGACTAAACATTCACCTTTGTGTAAAAAAAAAAAAAAAAAAATATTTTTTTTTCCAAACCATTAACTTTGGTTGCACATTATTCCATTCCCATTTAGTTAAATTGTCTAAGTAATAAATCTTAGTTATATAATTGTGTTGTCATGGATGATGGAAGGACACAAAAAGCACCCTTGTTTTTTTATTATTCTGACTGAGATTCTGGAAAAAAAGGTTGTGTTATTCAAAATTATACGTCATCATTGAATAGAATTATCATCTCTTTAAATAATATAGCAGTTGATATGAGAGATGAAGACACATTGAATTTAAGTAAAATAAATGTTTCCTATAGCCGTCCAGAATGCCAGTCATATGCGACAACACAATACTGTCGAGCATTTCCTTACATGAAACAAAGAACCCTGAGATTAATATTATTATAATTATTCTTTAAATTAATAAGTGATCAATTATTGTTGTTATTACAATCATGGCATGGCTTAAGAGAATTGAATGTACAATTGTATTATATGAAAAGTATTTTAGATCATATTGGCAAATTAGTGGATATTTGTTTTATTTTGGTTGCCTTAATTTCCAACAACCTGAAAAATTGGTATCATTGGTGAAAAGTGAAAACAAAATAACCTAATACAGCTCAGAGTATGATTAGTGTCATAAGTGTAAACAAATAAATAAATACTTACAGCTAAGAGAATATATTTATAAAAGTGCAAATAAACGAATAAAGGAATATAATGGAAATATAATATTATAATACTGTTATGCTGATTTATAGTGATGATAGATGTTAGTAATGCCTTTTGAGAGTTAGATAAGTTATCATTCCTGGGTATATAACTGATGTAGTTAAGTTATACTTTCCTGAAGAAGTAATAGGAAAATATAATGAGTTTAATCTATGTGACTCCCATATATGTAATTTTAAATATCATAATGTAAGGAATTTTCATAAAATAGAGCTGTTAAGATCAAAAGATCTTAATGTAAAATCCTGGATATTTAGGTAGCATCTTTAAAAGAAAATGACTACTTGCCATGAGAGAATATCTTATTTAAAAGGAAAAGAAAACCTCTATTTTATATTTGTTGTATTTTACTGTACTAATAATCAGTTTCTTATCTATGGGATTTTTAAATAATCAAAAACAATAAGGTAAACATCAACTATAATTGGTTGTATGGTAATATTTTATCTAATGTGTGGAAAATTGTTTAATATAAAATGGAAGTAAATGCAAAACAAATGTAATATTTAAGTAATTTTTGAATTGATACCAGATGGAAATAAAATGAGATCATTGATAAAAATAAATTAAAGTAAGGATGAATGCAATGTATTATTATCAAAGTGTGTTTTAATATTGTTTCTATTATTTGTGTTAATTTTATAGTTTTTATGTTATAAAACTAACAACAAAACTATAAAGTTATAGTATAACTGTTAATAAATTTACATACATATAAATATATATATATATATATATATATATATATATATATATATATATATATATATATATATATATATATAATATATATATATATATATATATATATATAACTACAACCATTAATATATATATATATATATATATATATATATATATATATATATATATATATATATATATATATATATATATATATATATATATATATATATATATATATATATATAAGTTGTATTATATGGAATGAAGTAAAAGAATAATATCTTGTGTATTTAATAAAAATAATTGGAAATTGAACTCACATTCAAAACTAATAAATTACTATAAAACCAGAGCAAGAAAAAAATATAATATATGTTAGTAATAACTTATTGGAAATTGATGTAATAGAATATATTGATGTAATTTAAAAGTTTAATTGCTAAGCATATATGAGTCATCATTGTTCTCATTGAGGTAAATAGTTGTAAAAAGAAGTTAATAATATTACCTCTCTTAGTATTTTTTTATAATATGTAATAGTTAAAAGTTTGTTATACATTATTGTTGTTTGTTTAAATAGAAAAATATTTTAATACAAATGTAGACTAATAGCTTTGTTTCTACTACTAGTGATTTTCACAACACTGTCATATCTAAATACATAAATTATGGGAAATATTATAAAAAACAAAACTTGATAAATTATTTTTTTAGTAAATTAAATTACAATTACTTAAATGATAATATTTAAAAGCATCATAGTTGTAACCTGAAATACTTATATTATTAATGTCACATTGAATTTGTTGTAAAATTTATATGAATTCATTTGTAAAATAAATTCATGATAGAATATAAATTTATCAGAGAGGGTGGTATTATAAATAACTTAGACAGCTTACATTTTAAGTTAATAGGACATATAAAACAGTGTAAGGTGATTAATTATTTTACTGAAGTTATTAAAAGGGGAAAGTTATCTTGATTAATGAATATGGAATATGGCGATCCTAAAGTAGTTCATTTAATAATTAGTATTCTTAATTCATAATTTTATTAATTATATGAAAATATGGTAATAAGTAATAATTTAGATTTTTTCTAGTTGTTAAAAATATATGCTACTTATAAGAAATTAATATAAAGTATATTGTAATATTAGATGTTGTTATTATTAACATAAATGGTTCTTAGTAAATCCCTCTTATTATTCAATTGTCTTAAATGTAATAATTATTATTTTATTGTATCAGAATAATTAAGGACCTTGAGTATACATAAGGTAGTAGTATTTATTATGAAGGATGTTAGAATATATTGAATTTTATTATTTTTATGCAATTGATTTGATATGCCATTTAGGTATACTTTATGTATTTTATTAATGTTAAAACCACTCTAATGGAACTGTCTCTTACATCTACCTTAGCTATTAGGTAATAGATATTTATAGTCAAGTACTGTCTCTCATGAATTAATGTTTTTTATATACTTTATTGTTTGAAGCTTGAGTTAGGCTGAATATAAGTTCCAGTTGTACAGTGGACATGTGGACAGTGTTTTTTCTTTTTATTCAAGTCATATGAAAACATTTTTTTATAATCAACTTTTTATTTTATTTATGTATATTCAATCATTGCTTTTATTATTTATATCAGTATGTAGACACTGATAATATTATCATAAAATTAAAAGTGAAAGTTACTTAATACTTGATTAAATTTAGTACAAAAATTTAGAAATATAAAAAATAATATTCATAGCAAAACCACACACACTCATACACACATACACACACACACACACACACACACATATATATATATATATATATATATATATATATATATATATATATGAATAATGACAAAAAAAGACAAATGGTTCCATTATGATAAACCAGTACTCATCAGTTAGCCCAATCCTCCTTTCTCATATATATATATATATATATATATATATATATATATATATATATATATATATATATATATATATATATATATATATATATATATATATATATATATATATATATGCATAGAATGTTAGTATGCCTGGGAAGTTACTTATTTGGTTAAGTGCATTTTGAGTGCAACATATCATAATAATATATACAACGAAGTGTAAATAAAATTATTTAAATTTATAGTAAATATTATTTTTATAATATAGTTGTTAGATTTTGTACTTTGAAACATGTATATTAGACATAATACAGTTTAATGACAAATGTTGACTAATCATTTAAGAAATCTTAAGAAGATTTAAATAACCAACATTAAAAACAATTAAGGTATTAGATTAATATTATTATGATTACCTTTCATATTTTTTTAAAACAATATAACATTGAAAGCATCAGCAGATAATTGTATTTACTAACTGTATAAAAGTTTTAAATCTTGAGAAATCATTGGCATACACTACATAATATTTCTCCTAATATCAACATCTATATTAGAAACAATTGCAACAAATATAAATTCAAGACCATATAAACATCTTATTTTCATACTTTGTATCAATTGTCATAGCAAAAGAAATCAGTTAGTTCGTGGCTAATGTATCAAGTAATAAAATTGATAGACAATCAGAAATAAATACATTTCAATGTATGAGCATAAAATCAATGTTTTTTCACTGAAAAAGGCTATTAATTAAAAAGAAACACAAATACATTATTTTCCCTAATTTCTGCACTGTTTAGCTTCACTACTTTCTGCAGATGACAGAAGGCATTGATAATGTGAACACTTTATACAATTCATTCTTTAATATCTATTGAATAAAATTACTAAAAAAAAATTAAATTACTATATATCACTGAAGCTTATCATATTAGAGTTGAGTACTACAGTTAGTTTTGTAGGGTTAATACAAAGAAATTCACTAACAAGGACTTCACAAATATTACGCTACAACGTGATTATATATATATATATGTAAACGAAATATACGCTTGATAGGTGTTTTTGGTAGGACGCCATCTGTGGACATAAATACAAGCGTTAGCAAGTTTTTTAACTTGCATTTTTGTTTATCATAAATGTACCTTTGAGGTCTTTCTTGCAATGATATAGATTGCAGAGGCTTCTACTATGTGGTGATGCTGAACTGAGATCAGACCCATATAGCCATCTGGTTTGCTATGCTGAGTTTGAAGACATTACGTGTCTAAAAAATTCACGCTTGCAAGCTGAATAGAAATTGTTTCATAAACGCTCAGAGTTTGTATTTAGATCTAGTTTCTTTATCCCTGTCTTTCACTGACTATAGCAAATAGCTTGAAATCATGATCTGAAAGTGGAATTATAGTTAGAGATAGTGAATACTAACTACTCTGACGTTTATGTAAACGAAATATATGCTTGATAGGTGTTTTTGATAGGACGCCATCTGTGGACATAAATACAAGCGTTAGCAAGTTTTTTAACTTGCATTTTTGTTTATCATAAATGTACCTTTGAGGTCTTTCTTGCAATGATATAGATTGCAGAGGCTTCTACTATGTGGTGATGCTGAACTGAGATCAGACCCATATAGCTATCTGGTTTGCTATGCTGAGTTTGAAGACATTACATGTCTAAAAAATTCACGCTTGCAAGCTGAATAGAAATTGTTTCATAAACGCTCAGAGTTTGTATTTAGATCTAGTTTCTTTATTCCTGTCTTTCAGTGACGATAGCAAATAGCTTGAAATCATGATCTGAAAGTGGAATTATAATTAGAGATAGTGAATACTAACTACTCTGACGTTTATGTAAACGAAATATACGCTTGATAGGTGTTTTTGGTAGGACGCCATCTGTGGACATAAATACAAGCGTTAGCAAGTTTTTTAACTTGCATTTTTGTTTATCATAAATGTACCTTTGAGGTCTTTCTTGCAATGATATAGATTACAGAGGCTTCTACTATGTGGTGATGCTGAACTGAGATCAGACCCATATAGCTATCTGGTTTGCTATGCTGAGTTTGAAGACATTACGTGTCTAAAAAATTCACGCTTGCAAGCTGAATAGAAATTGTTTCATAAACGCTCAGAGTTTGTATTTAGATCTAGTTTCTTTATTCCTGTCTTTCACTGACGATAGCAAATAGCTTGAAATCATGATCTGAAAGTGGAATTATAGTTAGAGATAGTGAATACTAACTACTCTGACATTTATGTAAACGAAATATACGCTTGATAGGTGTTTTTGGTAGGACGCCATCTGTGGACATAAATACAAGCGTTAGCAAGTTTTTTAACTTGCATTTTTGTTTATCATAAATGTACCTTTGAGGTCTTTCTTGCAATGATATAGATTGCAGAGGCTTCTACTATGTGGTGATGCTGAACTGAGATCAGACCCATATAGCTATCTGGTTTGCTATGCTGAGTTTGAAGACATTACGTGTCTAAAAAATTCACGCTTGCAAGCTGAATAGAAATTGTTTCATAAACGCTCAGAGTTTGTATTTAGATCTAGTTTCTTTATTCCTGTCTTTCACTGACGATAGCAAATAGCTTGAAATCATGATCTGAAAGTGGAATTATAGTTAGAGATAGTGAATACTAACTACTCTGACGTTTATGTAAACGAAATATACGCTTGATAGGTGTTTTTGGTAGGACACCATCTGTGGACATAAATACAAGCGTTAGCAAGTTTTTTAACTTGCATTTTTGTTTATCATAAATGTACCTTTGAGGTCTTTCTTGCAATGATATAGATTGCAGAGGCTTCTACTATGTGGTGATGCTGAACTGAGATCAGACCCATATAGCTATCTGGTTTGCTATGCTGAGTTTGAAGACATTACGTGTCTAAAAAATTCACGCTTGCAAGCTGAATAGAAATTGTTTCATAAACGCTCAGAGTTTGTATTTAGATCTAGTTTCTTTATTCCTGTCTTTCACTGACGATAGCAAATAGCTTGAAATCATGATCTGAAAGTGGAATTATAGTTAGAGATAGTGAATACTAACTACTCTGACGTTTATGTAAACGAAATATACGCTTGATAGGTGTTTTTGGTAGGACGCCATCTGTGGACATAAATACAAGCGTTAGCAAGTTTTTTAACTTGCATTTTTGTTTATCATAAATGTACCTTTGAGGTCTTTCTTGCAATGATATAGATTGCAGAGGCTTCAACTATGTGGTGATGCTGAACTGAGATCAGACCCATATAGCTATCTGGTTTGCTATGCTGAGTTTGAAGACATTACGTGTCTAAAAAATTCACGCTTGCAAGCTGAATAGAAATTGTTTCATAAACGCTCAGAGTTTGTATTTAGATCTAGTTTCTTTATTCCTGTCTTTCACTGACGATAGCAAATAGCTTGAAATCATGATCTGAAAGTGGAATTATAGTTAGAGATAGTGAATACTAACTACTCTGACGTTTATGTAAACGAAATATACGCTTGATAGGTGTTTTTGGTAGGACGCCATCTGTGGACATAAATACAAGCGTTAGCAAGTTTTTTTAACTTGCATTTTTGTTTATCATAAATGTACCTTTGAGGTCTTTCTTGCAATGATATAGATTGCAGAGGCTTCTACTATGTGGTGATGCTGAACTGAGATCAGACCCATATAGCTATCTGGTTTGCTATGCTGAGTTTGAAGACATTACGTGTCTAAAAAATTCACGCTTGCAAGCTGAATAGAAATTGTTTCATAAACGCTCAGAGTTTGTATTTAGATCTAGTTTCTTTATTCCTGTCTTTCACTCACGATAGCAAATAGCTTGAAATCATGATCTGAAAGTGGAATTATAGTTAGAGATAGTGAATACTAACTACTCTGACGTTTATGTAAACAAAATATACGCTTGATAGGTGTTTTTGGTAGGACGCCATCTGTGGACATAAATACAAGCGTTAGCAAGTTTTTTAACTTGCATTTTTGTTTATCATAAATGTACCTTTGAGGTCTTTCTTGCAATGATATAGATTGCAGAGGCTTCTACTATGTGGTGATGCTGAACTGAGATCAGACCCATATAGCTATCTGGTTTGCTATGCTGAGTTTGAAGACATTACGTGTCTAAAAAATTCACGCTTGCAAGCTGAATAGAAATTGTTTCATAAACGCTCAGAGTTTGTATTTAGATCTAGTTTCTTTATTCCTGTCTTTCACTGACGATAGCAAATAGCTTGAAATCATGATCTGAAAGTGGAATTATAGTTAGAGATAGTGAATACTAACTGCTCTGACGTTTATGTAAACGAAATATACGCTTGATAGGTGTTTTTGGTAGGACGCCATCTGTGGACATAAATACAAGCGTTAGCAAGTTTTTTAACTTGCATTTTTGTTTATCATAAATGTACCTTTGAGGTCTTTCTTGCAATGATATAGATTGCAGAGGCTTCTACTATGTGGTGATGCTGAACTGAGATCAGACCCATATAGCTATCTGGTTTGCTATGCTGAGTTTGAAGACATTACGTGTCTAAAAAATTCACGCTTGCAAGCTGAATAGAAATTGTTTCATAAACGCTCAGAGTTTGTATTTAGATCTAGTTTCTTTATTCCTGTCTTTCACTGACGATAGCAAATAGCTTGAAATCATGATCTGAAAGTGGAATTATAGTTAGAGATAGTGAATACTAACTACTCTGACGTTTATGTAAACGAAATATACGCTTGATAGGTGTTTTTGGTAGGACACCATCTGTGGACATAAATACAAGCGTTAGCAAGTTTTTTAACTTGCATTTTTGTTTATCATATATATATA
>JAQFVV010009545.1:0-11798 GCA_028023455.1 Epiperipatus broadwayi | reverse complement strand
CTAAATATAACATTATAGCCCGATTGCAACTATCCTAAACATTAATTCTGTCACATCAGTAATGAAATAAATAAATTATATCATTTCTTAGTACTTAAAATAACAACAGTCAAATTTAAACTATCATCATTAAATATCTAATGATATTTAGATATTGGGGAAGTCATTTGAACAATAAAACATACTGGCCTGTGTCATCAAATAAAATAATATTAAATATAGCAACTGAATAAAATTACCCACGGTGAAATTCCTGGAGTGCATTTCGCTTATCTCCAATACTAGGTTCTTTTAACAAAGAATCCTTCCTATTCTTCTTTCCAACCATATAAGACCATTCATGGTCATACGCACACACTGGTGCTATTCATGACAACTTATAAAACATATTACACAAAGTTAATAAGTTGGAAAAGGGATGGGATCACTTTTTATTCAGTTTAGCTAAGTATATGTGTTTTCCCACAAGTGCCACTAGATTGTTTTAAATCTAGATAAATATCTGTTTAGAGTGTACTGAGTTCAAACTCATTTGGTACATTTTTATCACACATGACTTGGATGACTAATGAAAAAAAATGACACTCTTATATTTTACTCATGTCAATAAAATCATAAAATCCCCATATCACCAAATATTTATATACATCAAGACTTTATTAACATTGCTAGCTCAAATTTATGTATATTGATGAACAGACAAGTACAATCTTATTAATGGCTTCTAAACAAGCATCGTGAAGACCATTATTGATATTGATGGTCATTTAACTACATTATTTATCACAATATAAAGGTAATAATGATGATGATGGTGATGATATCATAATAATAATGATAATAATAGTGATGATGATATCAACCATAGTATATTAATAAAGTCACAACAATAAATTTATCTTTATAAACTCATAAGCACTTTTTAAAATCATCCCTTGTCAAAATGGGATTTAAATATTACATTCACTAGCATTTAGAAGTTTATGGTTATTTACTAAAATACTTTGATAGTTAAAAATAGGATTTAATAATACTAGTGATGATGACTAATCATCATGAATCTCTATGCATGATATTCAACTTTCTATAAATCCTTACTTACTAAATATATTAATTATGTTAAACATTAGATTTACTGATTATAATTTATGTAATGATAATGATGATGGCGATCTTAACTCCTTTATAGTATTATTTAAAACAGTGTTTTAATCAATAATATATCCATCTTTGATGAAGATCAGCAAAACTCATGGACACAACATATTTTTTTAGTTTCTTATTATACACTTATAATTAGTAAAACTTGGTTAATATCAAGCTTAATCCCCAAATACCTAAATGTGAATCAAATTCTAGCTTGTTTAACATTTTGCAAGACTTACTTAATATTTGCTAGTGCTGATGATTCTTAATATCTGTGAATGGTGATGATGATTTAAAACAACAAAAACAAGACAAGACAAACATGATATTTTTAATAATAACTCAGAAACCAATTAAAATATATAATTATATTTTATTAATACTATTCTTCTTTCTTTATTTAAAATCAAATTTACTAATTAGATAAATGGCTTATTATTACATTAATTCAATATAGAACTAATACAAAATTTTATATACAAGTTCGTCATTTTGGATAATTTTAAAATAAGCTGGCTTAAAATGACATTAAAAAAATATATTTCATGGAATGCTTACTTAAGACTTTCCTAACTTATTATATCATAAAAATAAATTTCATTTGCAACTTGTGTTTTATTTCACTTCCATTCATATGTAAGCCTTGCTTTATAATTTCTCATATTTAAACTAATTATGTATAACCCATTCTTTTTACGTGTTTGTATAAGCAGTTACACATGCACACATTCGGTAATGTTAACATATATGTTTAAAATGTATACCCCTATATTAGAGATTAATACAATAAATTACATATATAAAAAAAATCTTGCAACCTTTTAGCAAAAGAAAATAAAATACATTATATCAATTCTAATATGCAACAAGATAAAATAAAAAAACATTATAAATGTATATATTTATAGGTTGCTCATTATCATAAGAAATGAAGAACAATAAAAAAAAAACATTTCAATATTACAATATATAATATAAAAAAATAAAAATAAAAATAATGAAAATTTAAGTTTAAAGATTTAAACTGTGTTATGTTATATTGAGAATAACTCGATAAACAAGCCTTTAATGTTTCTGTATGAAAGAAAAAATGCCTTGAACAATAAATTAAGGTTTACTTTTAATAAGTAAAAATAAAAGATCTGTTAAGGAAAGTTCATAATTACCCGATTACTTTCACTTCTTATAAGTGTCCTGAGTTTGAATTTTCAGACTGCTTGTCTTTGCTCCATTTAAAAAAAAGAAAAGTTCTTGCAGATACTTTTAAGATAAACATAAATTAATTGACTTGCTTATTTCTTCAATTTTAAAATTATTTATTGTTGATACTTTTGAAAATGCTAAATTCGTTGACTGGCTTGCTTCTACCATTTCAGAAAGAGCTATTTCAAATATTTTTAGATAAGTATGAACTGATGGATTTGCTTGTCTCTCCCATTTTAAAAAAAATGTTGTAGACACTTTAGATGACTGAGGAAAACTTTAACAAAAAAATTGGTTCATAGATTTAAACCTGGCTATATATGTAGATTTTATTCATCTTTCCTTTCTTCTTGGCTCTTGTCAAAGATGATAATGAGATGACATTTTCTGCTGGTTTTAAATTTGTCCATTCTTTTGGTTACTATGGACCAGTATATAAGTCCATAGTAGATGAGTGATTTAACCCAATCTGTATTAATCAGGAAGCAGAAAAAATGTTTTCAGCAATGCAAATTCATTATATTTTACACAGCAAAATATATTAATATCATTTCATGAAACTGTTAATAACTTCTTCCAATAAATTCAATTTTGTTCCATTTTTCCTTCTTTATCTTAATCTTGCTGGGAATTACTTATATATACACACATCGTCATTTATACTGACTTTAAAAGAAGAGTCATTCTTTTTTCTTCCTCAATTTTTAGAGTGAAAAAAAATCAATCGCTCACTCTCCTCATATTAAAAAAAACTGACTGCTACATCTTTCCTTCAACAACTTTAAAAAAAAACTGAGAGCCTCTAAATAGTTTCATTCATTTATATTGCAAATCTTTGATCAAAGAAAAGAACCACCTGGAAATCCTATCTTGAAATAAAAATCAAAGCTTCACAAGTTTGATGTCTGTCACATTTTTACAAGAAAATTAATAATCATGTTTTATTACATAAAGTACCCCCTTTATAAAAATAATCTTAGATACATATAACAAACAATAAAGCTTTCAATCTATAGTCACCAAAAATAGGTGTAAAAGTGTTTGGTATTTATACAGATGTTCTTATTCTTTCACACTCTTTTGCACATGCACATTTCTTTTTATCTACTAATCTGATTGCCTTTTTTTACACTTTCTTTCTTAATGTTTTATTTTACAGAAATAAAAATAAATAACTGAATATATTAATTATTTAATAAGAAAAATAACATATTAAAATATTATTTCTTACAACATTATATTCATTCACCACTTATTAATTTATCAACTATATATTACACATATAACACACGTACACATAAATCTATATATATAAAATATTTTTTTTTCTCAATTAAATAATATATATATATGGGTGGGACATGAGAACATACATATATGTACAATATATATATATATATATATATATATATATATATATATATATATATATATATATATATATATATATATATATATTTCCTTGTTCTTTCAATTAGAACTTATGCATATTTTTTTCTTTCTTATTAAACTTTATAGGAGGCAATTTAGTCTTTAATATTGTAACAGTCAAATTTGAACATTCGCACCACAAAATCCAGAGTTTTAGTAAATCATTCCAAGGCTGATCAGCATAAGATGTTTGGGATCACATGTCTGATTATAGCCCCAGTTCCCTTAATAATGCTCAAAGATTTACTATCTTACAGATGACATATATGAGGTCACAGCAGTTTTCTCTTTAATTGTGTGCCGGCAGAAGCACAAGACAATGGGAGACTGACATTTTAACTAATATAGCCATATAGATGGTGTGTGGCTAAACATAATTATCAAATATGGATTGTGATTCTTAATAACTAATAGTTAACTAATCAATAATGACTTAAAAATGAGCAACATTGAAACACTAAGCAGAAGTTAAATTTAAATTAATTTAATGAAAGCCAAATATTTAAATAATAAAATTAATAAATGTAAATAATAATTACAATGTGGTTATGCGGGTTGTCTCACTCGCTGGTGATTAAGTTAGGGATACAATTTAATAAAATTTGAGTTTTGGTTCACATGCAGGTGATGATTTTGGCTCTAAGCATTTATGGATTACTGAATTACAGTTAGTTTTGGTTTATATATATATATATATATATATATATATATATATATATATATATATGACATGTTAAATCACTCGCAGGTGATATTAGTTTTCTGGTTACATATTACTTAATTTATTTTGGTTGTCATATATATGTATATCTCTCACAAGTAATGATTTTAGATATAAGCATTTATGTTTTATATATATATATATAATGTTTCCAATCACTCGCAGGTGATGATTTTTGATATAAGCATTTATGGTTTATATATATATATATAGCTTTTCCAATCACTCCCAGGTGATTGTAGTTTTCTGGTTACACACACACACACACAATATATATATATATATATATATATATATATATATATATATATATATATATATATATATATCACTCACAGGTGATGATGATTTGTACATTTTAAGTTACAGTTTTCATGAGACTTATTAAGTTATAAATTAGTTTAGTTTGCTCATGATGATATAGTTTATGCTATATAACAGGTTCTAGATTTTGTTTAGAGCTAGTAGAAGTAAGTATCAACATTTATAAATAATATTTTATTAAATGCAAATATTTAATATATTCTCTACATAGCTTATATGCCTACAAAATTAGATTCAAATTCAGATCAAAACTGAAATATACAATTATTATGGCAGGATAAACTGATGATTGGCAGTCAGACTTCAGATACCAAGGTATATAGAAAATATACAATCTGAGTCCCTGTGTCTTGAATGTGTGCTTTTTCACAGGATTTGTACCATGTACCGATTCCTTGACACCATATTCATTGCTGTGAAATAAAAGACCTTTTAGTCTGGGTGATTGAACAACTAGTTTAATGTGCTTGAGTCTCATGTGCCAGTTTGAAAGATGGAGAATTGGGTGGCACTTACCCAACATCCATCTGAAGAATGTAGTTGTCCAAATTAAAAGTAATGGGGTAACCCTTACATGTATGCCCATTAGAGTAATATACAGTGACAAGTATATACACCAAAACATTTCTTAAGGACACATTCACACTGCTGACAACATCATTATATAGTAAAATTAGGATGCTAAACAATAGTTTCCTTCCATGAAACTACCGTAGAACAGTTCATTATATAGGATCTATAATTATGCTACTAAGCAAAGCTTATGAATCTAATTTATTAAGCTATCTATAGATGCATTTATAATTCTAGGGAGGACCACAGCATATTATGGATAATTATTATACTAAGTTATAGGTTTATGCTGTATTTCATCACTTCAACTGAATATTAATTAAATATTTCATTTAAAGTAAATCTATCTTAGAATAACTGTAAGCTTTTAATTATACCTTAAATAAGACATTTTATCCATTTCAGGTGGGAGTTTTGTTTGTGCATTAATAAATGTGAAATTACATATATATGTGTGAGAATATCTAATTGCTTTTCACTAATGATTTAACTAAGAGTAAAACTTCATTAATGGATGACGAGGCATTTGGCTACCTTAAGAGAGTAGTTTGCTATTAACTGAAAGGAGACACTTTGATTCCTCTTGGAGGTCTTAAAGGAACCGAGCAGGGCAAATTCCTAATGTCCACTCCATACGTTCTTGTCGTTGCAGCTGTTATTACTATGTGATTATTCATATAGTATACAAACATGGATGGACTGCTCACCAACACGCATTAGCCAGTGTGGTGAGTTTATTGGCTTTTTACCTCTGAGTTTAAGATCAAGAACCACCGTGGTCTTTCTTCTCAGTGCCTGATAAGGCTGAATGAATGTTTGTGTAAATGATAAATATTTTTCCAATACATATATACAATTATGACAGACAAAAATAAAGCATGGCTCTTATTCCCAGGAGGCTGTAAAGTCACCAACCAAGGCAGCGGTTGGTGGCCGAAGGTGGAGGGTGCTAAGAATCCCCTGATTTAGACCCAGGCTGCCATTTGATGACAACTTTTTATTTAGGTACTTACAACTGCAGATCACTTTCAAGTGAAGGAAGATTGCAAGAATTAGAAGAAGAACTGTCTTATATTAAATGGGACATTATTGGACTTTGTGAAGTTTGAAGAAAAGGAAAAGAAACAATTGATTTAAAAAGTGGACATCTACTCTATTATAAAGGCACACATATTGGAAATACAAGTGGAGTAGGATTCATTATAAATAAAAGAACAATATTGTGGAGATTGATGATGTATCGGACAAAGTGGCAAGATTAGTTATACAACTTAATAGCAGATACCAAATGCAGATAATTCAGGTTTATGCCCCAACAAGTTCTCATATTGATGAAGTAGTAGAAGATTTTTATATGGATGTACAAAAGGCTTTTGATCAGAGTAAACAACATTTTAAAATTGTTTTGGGAGACTTTAATGCTAGAATTGGTAGACAAATGAAAGATGAAATTGCTGTAGGTAATTTTGGTTATGGTAATAGAAATGAGAGAGGACATAGACTTGTGGAGTTTGCAGAAAAAGAAAAACTTTATATTATGAATTCATTTTTTGAGAAAAATGTTAAAAGGAAATGGACATGGAAGCATCCAAATGAAGGTACAGCAGAATTGGATTATATTTTGACTAACAGAAAATACATATTTCAAGATTGTAATGTTCTTAATAAATTTAACACAGGAAGTGATCATCAATTAGTAATATGCAAGTTACGTGTTAATGTAACACTAGAGAGACAAAAATTATTAAGAAAAACAATATTTACAGTTGATATTCCTAATCTTCAGAAACATTCTAATGAATTTAAATTAGAACTTACAAATATGTTTCAAGTGTTAGGAGATGTTGAACATGATACGGATTTGAATGAAATTAATATGAAAATAACTGATACACTTTTAAAAACTGCAACAAACATAGCTGGTAGAAAAAAGCAGCAATTGACTAATAAAATTTCTACTGAGACTAGAGAATTTATGAAGAAAAGAAGGAATATGAAGATATACAAAAATGATGTATCAAAAAGAATTGAATATCTCGAGTTTTGTAAAATGGTACGGAAAAGATTTGAAAATGATATAAGAAAGTATAACTGTGAAATAGCAAGGAAAGCTGTAGAAGAAAATAAAAGTCTCAAAAATGTTAAACAACATTTTGGTATTGGTAGAAAATTTATATCTGCAATAAGAAAAAATGATGGAATTATTACTAAAAAGAGAGATGACATCATGAAATTGTAGAAGAATTTTATCAAGAATTATATAGTAAGAAAGAACAAGTACCTTGTATATCTATTACATCTTCCGAATTGCCCAGAATTTTAAATGAAGAAGTGAGACATGCAATTAAGTGTATGAAGAAAGGAAAGGCTCCAGGAAATGATGGAATTATAATTGATATATTAAAAGAAGCAGGTGAAGAAATAGAAACAATTTTAGCAAAGTTATATACCAAATGTCTAAATGATAAAGATGTACCGGAAGATTGGAAGAATGCAGTAATAATATTAATATTTAAAAAAGGTGATAAAGAAGATATTCGAAATTACAGACCTATCAGCCTTTTATACCAAGATAATTACAACTCGTCTACAGAGAACTTTGGATTTCCACCAACCAAGAAAACAAACTGGATTTAAAAGTGGTTTTAGTACAATATATCCTATCCAGGTATTGAGAGAAGTCATAGAAAGAACAAACGAATATGAGTTGTCATTATGTTTTGTATTTGTAGATTATGAAAAGGCATTCGATTCTATACACATTTCTTCAGTGATTAAAGCATTGGATCATCAAGGTATAGATCCAGGATATTGTCATATTTTAAAGAATATTTATAAAAATACAACAGCAACAATTAGATTACATAATGATACTGGAAAAATCAACATTGAGAAAGGTGTAAGACAAGGTGACTCCATATCTCCAAAACTCTTTACAGCAGTGCTGCAAGAAGTATTTTGTGGATTAAAATGGGAAACTAAACGAGTGAAAGTAAATGGAGAGTATTTAAGTCATTTAGATTTCGCAGATGATGTAGTTTTTTTTTACAAATAATGCTTCAGAGCTGCAGGAAATGCTGCAGGAGTTAGCAGATGAAAGTAGAAAAGTAGGACTAAAGATAAATGTTAAAAAGACTAAAGTAATGTTTAATCGATTTGCTCAAAATATGAAAATAAAGATTGATTATGAAGAATTAGAAGAAGTTAACAGTTACAAATACCTTGGTCAGATTATTAATACATATGGAAACATAATGGAGGAAATTAATCATAGAATTAAACTTGGTTGGAGTGCTTTTGGTAGAAATAACTTGATACTAAAAGGAAATATGGCTATGTGTTTGAAAAGGATGGTTTTTAACAAATGTGTTTTACCAGTTCTTACTTATGGATCTGAGACTTGGACACTTAATAGAAGAGCAATACAGAGACTTCAGACCACTCAAAGGAGTATGGAGAGATGTATGTTGGGAGTAACAAGAAGAGATCGAAAACACAATGTATGGGTAAGACAACAAACAGGTGTTACTGACCTTATTGAAAAAATTAAAAGATTGAAATGGAGTTGGGCTGGACATATTGCTAGAAGAGATGATAATAGATGGACAATTGAAATTTTAAACTGGATTCCAAGAGATTATAAAAGACCCAGAAAGAGACCACATGTGAGATGGATGGATGAAATAAGAAAATGTGCAGGGGTGTTGTGGAAAAGAGAAGCTAAAGATCGGAGAAGATGGATTAAACTTGGAGAGACCTTCATCCTGCAGTGGATTGATAATGGTTGATGATGATGATGATGATGAAAACTTCATTCTGAACAAATATAGCATAAACAAATACATAATTGTAAAAAAATAATTTGGCATAAATTTAATTAAAAGAACATAAGTTTACAGATAATCTTTCATGTAATTGAAATCTGAAATTTGGCTTTATTTTAGCTTAGTTTAAAAAGGGAATTAAGGTAAAATTAGCTTAAAGTTGATTGATTAATTCAATATAGCTTTAACTGACCTAACTAGAATTATTAGTAAAAGCAAATATCATTAATCTCAAATATATAAAATAACTTGGTAACTTAATTCTCATTTTAAAATAAATCATTTAGAAATATACTAATAATTTAGTTATGAAAAATCATTTAGAATCAATCGATTAAAGCAAGTCAAAACTAAATCAGTTTTAATAACTCTGAACAAAATAAATAAGTTGAAATTAAATCAATCAGAAATAAATCAGTAAATTAATAAATAAATAAATCAGTAAATAAATCATAGAATAAATTGATAAATCAGGCAAGATTTAGTATTTTAAATAAAGAAAATAAAATGACATTTAACTGGTGAGTTTAGAATACATTATTATTTTGGCCATGATTATTAGATTTAGCTGGTTTTTAGGAATTAAAAAATTTTAGTTGAAAAGTTAACTTGAAGTTGAGGGAAGTTTGTTACCACAATCTTTTCTCTGCTGGCAAGTCAGCTTTATGTTGAGGGATTGTTTTAGGTGGCATTAGCTCCTACTTCACCACTCTCCTCCTCTTGTAGACCATCATGGTGTCTAGAAAGCAAGGGAATTGCCATTCTAGCCCACTATCATCATCACTACCAATTTAAAAAATATACTGAAGTGAATAATTAAAAATAAAATTCTGATCTGATCTCTTTCAAAGATGGCTGAAGCAACTTATATACCAGTTTACCCCTCTCCCCTGTCATATTAGTTTTAGATCTGTTTTTCTCATTACCTCACTGCATTCTAAGAAATCATGGAATCCCACCATCATTGATCCTTCTACAGGTGGGGTTTTCCTTCTGTTGACCAGGATAATTTATTCATACTTTATTTTAAAATCTATTTTACTCTTAAATTTGTAAACAGGTCATAATATGGCAAGAAAGATTAAGTTTTATGATGTCAACTTTTTTGAGAAAAACAAATCCAAAGATGAAAAATATATTGTTATATATGTAACTGGATTATATAATTTAGTGATACATGCAGAAAATATAATAATTTCAAATATTACTTTTTGAATGAATATTCTAAATAAAGAAATTTGTAATGTTTTAATTCTATTAACATTATTTTTTCCCACATATACGTAATATATTGTTACACATACAAAGCATTTTCCATTTATTTAATTACTAGAAATATATATGTGCATATTTAATAATTTTTATACTTATACATACATTTTTTTTACTAAATATATGCACACATACACGACTTGTAATTTAGGTTTGAATATGAGGATTTGGGTAAAAATGTACATAAATAAACCCTACTATACTATATAGTAGGTGAAACAGTAGGATAAACAGATCTGACTGCTGCAATATCATCATCATCATCATAAGTGTCACCCATTATTGAACCATATCAGAATAAAGATCTTTCCAAGTTTAAAACATCTCAAATTTTATACTTTATTTCTCCACATAGCTCTCATAAACTTATTATATTATATAGACATTTTATGGGTGTTTTTCTTTTGGTGTCTTTTATCTATATATGTAAGAGGCTTCATTAGTTTAAAATAAGTTAAAACTTCAATATCTACACTCTAAATTTACATAATCATTAAGTCAATAACAACAATAGAAAATGTACAAACCATTACTTTGAACTATTAATCCATTTTAATCTATTATTAATTCATTAATTACAAAAAATGATTTATTATAATATATACAACTGGGTCTTGTTTTATGCAGACTATTTTAATGCAATTTTGAAGTTATGCAATTCGTGTTTCTTCTTAATCTCTTTCATATTTCACTATATTTATAAGATATCAAGAAATTATTAATAACTTATTTTGACTTGAAATACTTTTTTTTCAAAAATATAATGTTATATTCCCAGCTAACTTGAATATGGCCTGAAGCTGTATTTAGAATCTTAGCTTCTATATAAAAAATTTACTTATACTAATGAATAAATAATAATAATAATAATAATAATAATAATAATAATAATAATAATAATAATAGTAGTAGTAGTAGTAGTAGTAGTAGTAGTACTAGTAGTAGTAGTAGTAGTAGTAGTAGTAGTAGTAGTAGTAGTAGTAGTCATAGTAGTCATCGTAGTAGTCAGCATAGTAGTAGTGGTAGCAGTGGTAGTAGTAGTAGTAGTAATAGTAATAGTAGTAGTAGTAATACTACTACTACTACTACTACTACTACTACTACTAATAATAATAACAATAATAATAATAATAATAATAATAATAATAATAATAATAATAATAATAATAATAATAATAATAATAATAATAATAATAATAATAATAATAATAATAATAATAATAATAATAATAATAATAATAATAATAATAATAATAATAATAATAATAATAATAATAATAGGATCCCGCAGCAAATCTCTGCTG
>JAQFVV010009544.1:0-11808 GCA_028023455.1 Epiperipatus broadwayi | reverse complement strand
TAATTTTAATATAATAAATTTTAGTTCTAGATGTTTATTTACTTTATTAAATAGATTCTTATCAAATAATGTTAAACATTAATAAATACAAATGATCATAAATAAAACTGCATTGCATTTGCTGGTATTTGGAATGAATGATGGTATATGTAACTTTTATAATTATCTAAATCTATTAAATCATATACTTATATATCAATTTAAACTTAAACATTGCTGTCTGAAATTTAAGAATAATGCAAGAAGATATAATTCAGGATATTTTTAACTCTTTATATATATATATATATATATATATATATATATATATATATATTATATATATATATATATATATATATATATATATATATATATATATATATATATATATATATAATAAATAAAGTTTAATATATGTATTCGTTTCACAATATATGTAATACACAAAACAATATATATATATCAAAATACAGTACAATTTATATAAATTATATTATTTTAGAAGTACTTTGGATTATTCAACGTTATAGAGTTGATAAAGACTACAAAGTGTATAGTCGAAAGTACTTCTAAAAGAATATAATTTATATAAATTGTACTGTATTTTGATATATATATTGATTTGTGTATTATATATATATATATATATATATATATACTACTTAGCTGAAGTACTTTTTTTAATATGAAGAATTATAAAATAAATAACATTTTGTCTAGGAAGTTAGATTACAAAATAATTTTTAGTTATTTTATGTATGTTTTGTATATATAAAATAAAAAATGTACCTAACACAGAAGCAAGCTACCTATAGTTACCCTGAAATTTTTTTTTTAATATAGACAATGAGGAATTAAAATCCATTGGCATAAGAAATTCATGTAAAATAGCCAAACTTTCAAAAACTGCAGATCCTGTAAAGTATACTTTAATTTCCAAAACATACTGGTTATTAAATACTTTGACATACATTAAAAAAATAAAACAACAACATCAATAAAACAATTAAAGATAAAATGTAGGTAAACATGAAAGATTCTTAAACTTTCTCAAGATTTAATTCAAAATCTTTATTTATATTATAATTTCTAATTTTATTTTTTAACCAGTTGTCTGATTATTATAAAAAATAAACATAACATCTACATTTTGCACCATCTCTCAGCCATTTTTGGTCATATATTCTTTATTTTATGCTTATTTTATAGTAAATTCATAGCTTAATCTATATTTAAAAATTTGATTCAATAAACATCCACATTTGGCAGTTTTTGCAAAAAATCTATTTTTTCTTGAAGTCTATTGTCATATAGTCCAGCCTCTTTCACCTTATAAGGTATGACCAAGTAATGACTGTCAACTTTGGTCATTGTTAACCAGATATTTCTAACTATCAAAGTCAGAAATCAAACCAAATTTTTTATGCTTTTGTAATAGATTTGAATGTAAATAAATATATTTCTCATAATTTTTTACATTCATAATTAAATTTTTACTTTAATTTACCTAAATATAAACTTTGTTTTGAAAATTATTGTTTTATAAGAAAAATAATCAAGATGAAAGAATAGCACTTGGCTGCTATTTAAGACAAATGAATAAAGCTTGATCGCTATTTGCATATCAATCATATTTAATAACAATTAGCAAAACACAACTATTTTTTATGAATATGTATTTATTTTATGATTATTTTTTACATGATATTGACTAATAATGTGGCTAGATTTAGATTTTTATTTAAAATATTTAATTCTAGATGAAAACAAGAAAAGTAAATTAATCAGCATTCATAATTTCTAAGACATGACAAATTAATGGTGATTTCAAATTATAATTGGTTGAAATATAATTATTTTGTTTTACTTCAAGCTATTTTTCTTATATTTTTCTTCAGTTATTAATAGTTTTAACAAGGCTGTAAACCTTAGCAATGAGCGTCTGAAAAAATCGTCACTAGGGACCTCTGTAGGTCTTTAAAACACATGCTTACGCTATGAAGAAAAGAGAGATTTTTCATTGCATTTTAACAATTTGAATCTAAAATAATTCAATTTTTAGAATCTAAATTAAAACAATTCTGATTATTGTACATGAATATATTTGTGAATATAAACAGAGTAGAAATGTATTTGACAAATAAAATCGCTCAAATTTTTATTCAATCTGCCAATAAGAAACTTTGTCAGCCAAAGTTAATGCCAAGAAATAATTATATATAAAGTAAAATTTTAAGTATATACTTTTTTTGATTACAAAAGTGATTTAGACAAGATAAAATAAAGATTATCATATTATTGAGATATGCAATTATATAAGCAAGTTGAAAGTTTATATTTCAACATACTAACAAAACTTTTATTTATGAGTTCTGCTCTCTAAAATGTTGATTAAATTTAAATAATGTTTACTATAAAAATAAAATTACTATCTTTTTTAAAATTATTCTATTCAATTTCAGAAGTGAGTATGATAAACAAATAAATAGACAAATATATAGATATTTAATTATACAAAATTGTTACAATTAGCCTGATTGCATGACAGTATCTTAATTCTAACAGCAGCTGCTCTGAGTAGGTTAAAAAATTAATTAGACTAAAATATTCCCTGGAAATTGTACTACAAATAAAACAAAAATTGATGGATCATTTTAAGAATGTACATCAATTTATTATACATATGTAAGGATAGATGTAAGTTGCTTTAAAACCCAGGATTAATTTGATAAAGCAGGGATTACATACTTATATTTAAATATATTCCATAACAATTCTAATTTAATTTAAGATATAAGTGCAAGCATTTTTAGGATGATAAAGTCCAATATTTTACAAATATTAAGAAATATTTAAAACATTAATTTCCAAGTAAAAATGATATTTCCACAAACAATGTTATCAAGTTGTATCATATAATAAGCATTTGTCCAATGCAATGTGGGGACTCCTTAAAAGTTTTTATTTTTGTCAGTGAATTAAAAAGCAAAACCAATTATTATCAAATTTTACTGCCCTTTATTATAAACATTCAAAATTAAGTTTATTTTATTTTTATTAATTTATTTTAGAAAGAAATAGAATACCATATATATATATAATTATATAACTGAATATTTGTAAATACAGTAACTTAATAATTAAAAAATATTTTATAATTAAAAAATAATTATTAAGTTACTGTATTTACAAATATTCAGTTATATAATTACATATATTGCTTTAAAAATACAGACATTGAACCATAATATTATTATAAATATATACACCTGGGTCTCTTTTTACACGGACTTATTTAACATGAGTTTAAAGTTACGCGATTCATGTTTCACCGGAAGTCAAACTCCGATAATGCGCTATTACTTTAAATAATAAATTTTGCGCACTTACGTTATATTGAAAGTAATAGCATATTATTGGAATTAGACTTTCATCTTAGTAATTTTAATATTTTCAGTGCTTTATAACAGTAAGATTTTATGCAATAATGAAATTAAAATCATGATTTCCACATTTTATGTATACCCACATTAAATTTTACAAGATTATAATGTAAATTTGTTCAAACATTGTGGATGTTAATTTTGCATTTTAAATCACATTCTGTGTTTGCTTTTTAAAAAAGAACGTAATCAATTATTAATCATTTAGTGTCCGCGCAAGTTTATTTTTAAAAGGTAAGTAATAGCAGTGAAACGAAATTTGATTTTTAAACAGAATTGAAAATTAAAAAAATAAACACAAAAATAAAAGTTTATATACAGAAGAAAATGTAGAAAAAGACAATGAAACAGAAGTGGAACCTGTTCCTTTCACTTCAAAAATGATTCGAGAAGGTCTTCAACTTTCTAATCAGTTGGCCAATTATTTTCTTACTAATGATACTAATCATGAACATGCTCTTAAATTCCAATGAGAGCTAAATGGTTGTATGTCTGGATATTGCAAGCTTCATAAACAATTAATAAAATCATCATCTCAAAGATTAATTACTAATTACATTGGCACTAGAAAACCATTAACACAACAACATGAGAGTGAAGTTGGCGCTAGTTGTAGTTTCTCTTCTGAAGAATCTTTACCAGTTTGAAAATTAACCTGTTTATCAGCAAATAGCATTAATAATTAAAACATGTATAAAAAAATGTAAATTACTGTACTGTAAATTATGCATACAATATATTATTTTGAATAAAATTAAATATTATAGTTAAAAAAAGTTTGTCTTGTATCAATTTTTTTCAAATTTGATATTTTTTATTAGTCATATTTTATTTCCTTATTTTTTTTTTTGTGTGAATTTTAAAGTAATTTTATGTTGGTGCTTTGCTTTTACATGAATTGTGAAAAATCACAGTCCACATCCCCCCTTTTTCAAGGTAAGTTATGTCTATTTTTGCACGATTTCATTTG
Organism: Epiperipatus broadwayi; assembly: GCA_028023455.1. Classification (NCBI taxonomy): domain Eukaryota; kingdom Metazoa; phylum Onychophora; class Udeonychophora; order Euonychophora; family Peripatidae; genus Epiperipatus; species Epiperipatus broadwayi. The sequence goes on along the minus strand of JAQFVV010009544.1, from coordinate 7,413 downwards.
TGCGTATTTTCTGAGGAACCTATTTATCGCGTAAAACAAGATCCAGGTGTATATATATATGGATAAGCTATTTTAGGTTTCTTCTGTTTTGGATAGTATATGGAAACAATTTGATGAAAAAAAACACTTGTTTTAGATCATATAAGAAAGTGTAATAGTTTGAAATCTTACAAATTATGCCATGATTGAAATAAAAAGTTCATCAAAATTGATTTATTACTTTCTGAGTTATAAGTGACCAGAAAAAGATTATCATGTTATTTTATATATATAAAAAATATATTTTTAATATTTATGAAATGTCAACATCAGAATATGTAATCCAGTCTCCTCTACTCTATAGCAACATTTATATGCTTGAGTAACCAATACATGTATGACAGACATGTTTTTTAGTTTATTAGCTTTCATCAAAGATATTTAAAATCAGACAAGAAATTACACATTTTAGTGACTTCATTTATGTGCTAATTATAGTCACATGTTAATCTTTTACCAAATGTGATATATGAAGAGGAGTAAAACATAGTGCAGAATGTGTATGTGTGGTAATCTAAATATTGTTGCTAATAAAGTTGTAAAGGCATAAATTACTTTGTAGATTCAGTTGATGTAATTTTTTCCCCTCATCTTGGCTAAAAGAAAAATAATGACTGATCATGTTATTCCACTATTGCAGGGAATAAATTATAATGTTTTGAAAATTCAAGAAAAAAGATGTAATCTTTTTAAAGTTATTAAATGGAAATATATAGATATTAATTTTTCAACTCTTTTTTATTAGAATGCATATGTTGCAGTTACACTTTAATATATATTCTCTTTCTTATCAGCATGATCATATATACTAACACTATGATATTGATATGTAACTATCCGTATATGATTTAAAAAAAAAAAAAAAACAGTATATTTTTCAATTAAATAAATTAAATCTTTTATCCTATAGCAGATAACTTAAATTTGAACTACGATGTTATAAAATATTAAAACTAACTTTCAATTAAAACAGCAAATCTATAAAATACTTTTTGAGTCTCTTAAAAAAATTAAGATTGGTTATAAATTAAATAAATGAAGTTAATAAGATAGCATAGAACAAGATTTTTAGACATCATTGTTTAGGGTAACTAGTAATATATATTCTAACCTGTATCTCGTGCATCTTCACTTCCAGATAATATATGGTATAAAATAAAATAGGTTCTAGCTCAGTTAATAGTTAATAAATAAAATATTCAGCATTAAAATTAAAATGTTTCCCTAGCTCAAATTTACAATACGAATAAGGTTCAGTTTATAAAAATAAATTAAATAAATATTTAATATTTTCATGAGACATGAAGTGAAAATACAGTTGACAAGATATATTACATTGAGCCAATATCCGACAGGATACTACCTCAATGACATAAGAACCCTATCCCCCCTTTATTACTATTTCAAATAACAAACTCATAGTATTCTTACGACTTTAATAACTTCTACTCACTAAGATTAAACTAATAATTAAATCTTAATCTTCTATTTAATAATAATAATCTAGCTCAAATAAAATAATCTCAGCTTCATAAAATTTATTCTAAGTTAATTTTAAAATACGGTAGTAAAATATGAGAAGGGATTTTATATCATAATCTACTACACTGAAACTAATAATAATAAATAAAAGTAATAATATTCTTCATTGTTTAACTAAATCTGTATATCTTTTTTTTTTACTATAATTTTATTACCATAATAAAATAATAAAATAATTTTATATAATCTTTACCTTCATGTAATGATATGATAAATACGTGGTAGTATTTTAATAATCTGACAAACAAAATATGTGTGGCAACTGATAGCATATAATTTAATATAATATTGTGATAACTGATTTATGACCAATAAAATAATGTAAGATTATCATTATCTAATTATAATGAATACCAATAAAATATTTAAAATTCTTAAAATAATTCTCTATTTATCTTTTGTGCAAAATTATATATTTGTTTAGATTATTATGCATATATTGTGTTTTCATGCAGCGATGTGGAGAAATAAATAACTCTGACACAAAATTTTTGAAATAACAAAATTTAACAAAGTTTATTACTAACAATAAATAAATAAACAATTTATTTACACTATTTACAGTCGATATCCTTAACCTTTTTACTTTACAGTTTGATATACCAGGTTATAAAAAAAAGAATTTATATTTCAATTACATCTTTATTTAAATTTAGGACAAAATTTAAAAAAAATGTTACTATTTGGTTTCTCATTATGGTTAACTTATTACAAATATATTTATCTACTTTATTAGCAACAGCATTTTATCCTTAATATTATTAAACTATCTTATTTTAAAAATTCATACTTAGAAAAACATTCTATAGAAAACAAAATTTTATAATGAGTATGGATTTCTCAAAATATTAAAAAAAAAATTCATCTTGCAAAGTCAAAGATGTTACACAAAATATTATCCAAAATTCAGTACTAGATTTTAGTATTTATCACACAATGTTTACTAATCATAATATATTCTTCTTTAAGCCCTACTTTAGTATGATATAAGTGTAATCATCAATACATGTCTGTTAATCAATAAACAAAAATATACTATGCATATTGTTTACATAATTTACATTGTACTACTGTATTTTAAAAATATGCAATACTTATTTTCTCTTAAAAAAAAATACTAAAGCTTTTAAAATTATTATCACTTTAAAGAAAATATCTTTGTTTAGATACCTTATTTTAAAAAAGTTTATATTTCATTTCCGAAATAAAATTCAAAATATATTATATGATTCTTTTCTTTCCTTAGGATACTTTGGATCTTCAATTTTAAGTTATAATATTCTGCTCCTTATAAGCAAATAAACTAATCTTATCCAAAAACGATAGCATAACCTTAGTTCTAAATTATTTATCATTTCTTTTAAAATATCTTACTAAAATGATGCAGTTACATGAAATAAAGATAGCGAAAACAGATGCATAGGATTAAGGAAGAAAGCCAGAGTATTACTCTTAACATATCTCAAAATCATGGCACAGTGCGAAGAGGTATGACATTTACTTGTCTAATATCCTCTAATACAGGGACAATGTTAAAGCTATTTCTTCAGCTTTAGTAGAACATCAAATATTTAAAGAAATATAAACACTGTCCAAATAAAATGTATATCAGTCATATGGCTATGTTAACTATGCTGATAACCACATAAAGACTAAATATTATTTCCATTCCTTATAACATCCTATTTCATAAAAACATCATTTTGTTTTCCTGTTCACTAAGTACTTCCAAGCCACTATCTCAACATTATTTCTCAAGATTTTTCTACATCTTACATCGATAAATAACTATTTGCATTTACAAAACAATAAATAAAATTCATTAATAGTTAAACAATCTAGCTGTTCCACAAGAAGAGTCTGCTTGCTTCATTATTCTATATGTCTAATCACATACAATCTACTTAGACAATATTTGAATATCCAATGACATGAAAATTTTAAAAGAATCACATAATTATTTGTTATGTTGGATTATATTACTAATAAAAAAAATAATTGTCATATGCATATTTTCAAATCAATCCTATCTCATAATGTTTTTTAAAATGTTGTATGAAATGTGGTACATATAAGTAAAAAACTTTTACACTTCTTTCTTCCAATTTATGGATGATCTAAAGAAAACAAAAAAATATATACATTATAAATTATCAATAGTTATTATTATTACCAATAACCTTTATCTAGTCATCATGTTCAGTAGGCTTCCTTTGTCCACTTGAGCATTGCAGATATAAAAAAAATTCACACCCATACACTTTATATTAAAATTTTTTTAGCTAAATTATTAGATTGTTATATTATAAAATTTTAATATTAATAAATTAATGTTTTTATGTTCTTCCTAATCTTATATAAAAATTTAGATTTAAACTAGGTTAACAAAATAAAAAGAATCAAAACTATAGTTACATATTTTCTTGACGATAGTTCCTGATAAGTCCAAAATGCTTATTATCTTCTCTAGAGTTTTTTAAAAATGTTCTTCTCCAAGCGCATTAAAGTTTAAAATAAAATAATTATTAATCCATTTAGTAAAATTTAGAAAATAATCCTTGGTTTTAATTTTTAGGATGATAATATTAATTAATCCCATGAAGCTTCTTCATCTTCTCTACCAATATTCTCTGCATATCCGATGCATTAATCCATTTAATTTAACTTTAAAAATATTCGATAAACTTTTAAGTACTATTTGTATTTCCATGGATCCATATTTTTATTCATCTATGTGTTCACCTTTTATCTATGTTTCCTTCTTGATACATTTAAACTTTCGTTTGGTATTTTTATATATCACTTTAAAATAAAAACTTCAAGTACTTTTGAACAAATCTTTTCCAAATACATTTTAAATAATTCGAAGAACGGATATTTTAATATCAAAATGCTTCTGTAACATATTTTCCTGGGTTCTTTATTTAATTCTTGAAAAATATTTTTAAAAAAATGTTACCTTCAGAAAGGATATAACATTTTATTCCTTTGAATATCATACTATATAAAATAATTCATGCAATATATAACTATCTTATTACTATTTAAAATAAATCTTGGATAGGCTTATAAATAATAATGCGTCTCCAATTTTTTCATTAGACTACGTATGATGTCCGTGCTGTGGGTTTTTTTTATGTACCAAAAAAGTTCTCCGATTATGCATAAATAAAGCTGTATCAATAAATATTTCAAATAATTTTTCAGTATTACAATTTATATCCATTTTATTTCATAGTATATCCATTTTTTATTGCATAGTTTAGGTTAAACTTTTAGATAAAATATGACTGATAAAGGAACTTTAGAAAATTTAACAAAGCATGTTAAACGAAATTATTAAAATATTTTTTAGTTTACACTCTCTTTCTTTTTGCAAGTTACTGTTAAAAATTATCAATTAGTTTTTTTTTTTTGAAATAAATTATGAGAAAGTACTAAAAAAAAATTGACTAAAAAAAAAAAAAATACTATCTCTTTGAGAGCTGCTAATATACTTTTCTTTGGTTTCAATACATTATTAATCTCCCTTTATACCCCCGTGCAAATCATATTTATAGTCTGTAAGAATACCTATTCCTATTGGTTAATTCTTACTTTAGCTTGAGAACAAATTTACATATTTTTAGTTTATAGTAGAATTAAATTTCAAAATTAGAAATCGTGATGTAATGAACTTAAAACATTATTTAAAATACCACTTTTAAATAAATTATTATTTTATTAAAACTATTTAAACATTTAAAATAACTTTTAAAATAACATTTAATAACTTATTCCATTTCTTAATATTCAATTTATCTATTTTTATTTAAATAAAATATTTAATTTTTATATTATGAATGTATTCGTCTTTATTATCATTATTTAAACATGTTATATGATAGTTAACTTAATGTTTATTATTATTTGCTTTTATGATAGGTAATAATTCCATCCAATTCTATACTGCAATTTCAAAATATTTTAAACTTTGTTATTAATTCAAACAGTCGTGTGTGCGAGAGCATACATTAAAAGTCAAGTGATTATAACGTTGACAGACGATTTTCAATCTATTTCTCTGCTTAGACTAATAAAATTGATACACTTATTATATTATATAAAATAATTATAAAAAATTTGGAAGAATAATTTAGAAAATATAGAACTAGATATAATTTTCACCATCATAAAGTTTATTTTAAAATATACTATATTAATTTTTGCTTATTAAATATGATTATAAATTTAAACATATCATTTATTAACTATAAGTTTTAAACTATTAAAATCGAATTTATTAGATATACTTTTAATTATTTATAGCTGTGTTATTTAATATGGCCAGATTTTACAACCATATGCAACAGTATTTAAAGCTTTATATAACTATTTTTAAATGATTTTATATACTATGTATTCTCTTTAGCTTCAAATTGTACTTTAAAGATATAATTGACTTAATACAATTACCATATTAAAAGAACTTATTCTAAATGTAAAATTTTTTTAGTAATTGACTGTTATGTACTATTACCGACCTATAGAAAAGGGCACAATATATATATATATATCATATTAATTCACACTTGGTTACTAATATTCGCTTTAAACCATATAAATAAACTGTTATTAAAGAAAATATTTTAAACTTTACATAAAATTCTGATTTATCATATTTTTAATAAAATCTGTAAAAATGTAAACAAACTGGAGAATTAAAAAAAAAATCATTTGTTACAAATCTTCTTCTGGAACTGATATTTCAAAGTCCCCTTCCCCACTTTTTATTGTTTTTCTTTTTTGTTACAAAGTGAACATATCACAATATCTCAATATTTTATTTCATTGTTAGTAACATTCTGACGTACACATTTATTTATTTTGTTTTATAAAAAAAATAAAGAAGATAAACAGTAGGCTGGAAAACAGATTAAGTTCATTTGAACTATATTCCGTAATAATATATATATAAAATAAGCAAAAATATTTTAAAAGATAAAAGCCGAAAAGTAAATATTGGTAGCTAAATTAGCAGAAAAACATACTGTCTGATATATATATTGTATATGCATATTATGATAGAAAATAATATATATAATTACTTCGTATCATTGTAAACAACTCAATTCAAACCTGTCCACAATAATTTTCTTCCTTGCCCTATCTTATATACACTCTGTATGTCTATTATCACGCTTTTTTACCTTTTTTTTTCTTCATATGTCATAGCATCGGCCTGGACGCGAACACACAACCGTCTGCAACCAACTACTTGCTTGCAAGGCGGCTGCGATGACATCTCGGCTAACAACGCATTGACGTCTATTATCAGTCTTTAGAACGTCAATCAGGTTTTTTTTTTTTATATTTCATCAATCTTTATTTTATCTTGCAACAGACAATTCTCATATATTTGTAGAATTCATTTGTTTCTGAATATATGTGTAATTCAATTTATCTGCTATTTTATAATTTCTTCAGTAAATAATATAATAATATATTTTAAGATAAAAAAAAAAATGGTGATAATCAATTAGTTGTTTTTATTTCTTTATCAAAATAGCTTTTACCTAAATACTTTTTGATATGAAAAACGTTGCTTTCTTAGAGTTTATTTAATATAATATAATATTACAACTACCTATATATATATATTTAGCTGAAATTAGTTAGTAACGTCCTCAATAATATAATTCAAAGCAACACTTGTAGTATTTTATTTGAATATAAATAACGTCCACTGTATGACAAGAAACATAACCGCCTTTTTAATAAAATTATAATTTTAAACCAATATTTTAGTAGATAAGGATTATAATTATGTTCTATTACAGTCTAAATAGTAAA
>JAQFVV010009543.1:0-11812 GCA_028023455.1 Epiperipatus broadwayi | reverse complement strand
CATCTCCATCTGGTTCAATATATATATATATATATTGAAACAGACAGATCGAAGAACCGATCTTAGTTTCATGTGTTTAAGTACGGTAATTCGAACTACTATTCGCCCGCAGTGGAATTTGTCCATTTCAAGTCACAAAAATTGAGCTATATATATTTTATGTTTTGTAAATAAATATGTAGAGATTCCGTGCATAAATGTCACAAATCATGAAATAATATTTGTGTGTGCGTGGTTTGTGAATTTATGTCAACTTAATTTAAAAGTCTCATTGCGGGTGTATTTGCTTAAATTTTAGCTTTTTAGAATTATACAAAGTCGTTTAAAAATACTGATCAAAAGTCACATTCCTTTGATCAGTGTTTTTAATTAAAATCTGTATTGTACAAATGTATAGAGTAATTAAGTTGTATTCGAAATTAGATAAGGAATTTATATTTGTAATTACTTTGTCAATTTAAAATTGCGTATTAAAGTTAAAGATAGCTGAAAACGGAACAATGGAAATGGATAATTGATATTGTATGGTCAAGCTGGATTGCTGAAGGCTAGAGAAAAGTAGGCGGAGCCTAAAACAAAAACGAGACAGAAAGGTCAACCGTGGCCATCGTAGAAAAAACTAACATTCTAACTTTTGACGTGGCTGGGAGTAGATCGTATCAAAAAAAACAGCAAAGCAGTTGCTAGAGAAATCTCTCCAACTTTTGTTAAGAAGTCCACCAGTAAACCGTAATGTCGATGGGCTAAGTGCCAGGAGCTGATCTCTGTCCCGCCAATTTGAATCTTTGTACCGCTGACTGATCATGTTTAGGTGCTTCACAATTTCCAGCTTCCAATCTCCAAATTGACTATGCCTTCCAAGTAGATTTCAAATGCGCGCCCACGCTCATCAGAAATACCATCGTGAGAAGCCGCCGGATGAAGAAGGAAGGGTAACTGTGTTACATGAACTTTTAACTTTCTCCCGAGCTTAATGTTATAAGTTAATCTGTCAATCAAATGAATCACATGTAAGTTTTTTGTTTCGTTTATAACGCTACTGTTTCAAACCTGTCAGTAAATTTTCTTTTCTCCTTTTCCTCTGCTCTAGTCTTTAGAAAATAGTTTGTAAATTTTGTATCTACTAATAATAATTCAAATGAAGACATTTATATTTTTTTTTCTATTTACTTATGCTATAAACAAACGATGCCAATAGAAATATTTCCCAACTCTGTTTAAAGCTAGTTTATAATATTGATTATAGTTATTTTAAAAATGTAAAGGATTGTTAAAGTAAAGATTATTTCATATATTGAGTTGGCAGATATTAAATCACTTTATTATGTTTTTTTTTAGTTGTCATACTATTGTAACCGATACTTCAATTTTAAAAATGTAAAGGGTTTTAAGTTTATTATCTTAGTTTCCTACATGAAATGAGAAATAGTTCTCAGTGTATAATTTGTTATCATCGCTACCGCCTGAACGACCTGGGGGAGTTAGGGGTTTCAGAGTAAACTTAATTAATTATTGCTTTCGCGGTCAGTTTGATCCCGCCATGTTTTATTGGAATAGTTATATCAGCCTGTTGCGCAGAAATAGACGAATTGATTACCCAGGTTTGGTCTAATTCCTTTTCAAATCCACTTCAAGCACTCATCCTCGATGACTGTGGCAATGCCTTCCCTTCGCTGAAGTTAGCGTCTCGCCATACTACCATATGGGGAAGAAAGCAATTCTTTCCCAGGTTATCTCTTGGATCACCGGGTTTTGAAATGATCCCGGCTGGTTGTAGTGTCCCGGAGCCACTTGGGGGCATTAAGCCTTGTCAAAGTACAAGCCGCCCGGTATTCCGTTGATGCACCGCAAGTGATTACTGTAGGGCTCGTCAATTTAGGCAACCACTAGTACATCGATCTTAGATATCATAGTTATACGAAACCACCCTCCAACTATTTGTACACACAACGGTTCGAATCTATTCGAATAAAATAACTTAATAAAAATCGTAGATAAATATTTCCGATGCTCAAATGCTCTGATTCCTTAGCCACCCGTCAATCATTTCACTACACAAATATTGGTATGAGTTTGTTTACCAGGTACAATGATTACTAAAGACTAGTAGCTAATTATAATAGAATATTTATGGAAATCTTACCGTACTTTTGAATACTATATTTTTATGCTTTCTATTTGTTATTAAACAATTTATTTACTCTAATTTTGTGTCTTCCACCTCATTACTCTCGAAGTCTATTTAGTCACATACTGTCTGTATTGACAACTTAAATATATACATTACATTAACGACCGGACCGATATCCAGAGTATAATAGATCTATATATAAAACTGTAAGTAATTTAGTCTGTGTTCTGAGTTGAGCTAGTAAAGGGATAACCCTGTGCTGTTATAAAGTCATCATCGGTTGGGCATGCTGGGGTTTGGGTTTGAATTTCGTTGGCGTTTTGGAATTTATTCTTAAACGTGGACTGGGTTTGAACCCAGGTACCATGTATGAGTAAGCGTGGTGAATTTATACCGGTACAATATATATATATATTTTCCTTTCATTATATGTCATTCTTTTGTCCATCACCAAAAGTACTCTCAGCTAAATAAAAGAAAAGAATGAAAAAAAAACTTCTGCTTCCTATAGCATATGCAAACACTTATGCAAAAGAATTATATATATATATATATATATATATATATATATATATATATATATATATATATATATATATATATATATATATATATATAATGTTTTCTTTTACTCTTAGATCAATACACTTCAGCTTCACCTATTTATATATAAAAGTAGGTTGAAGTAAAGAAGATTCTCTCTTTTCTTCATAGCGTAAGCTTGTGTTTTAAGACCTATAGAGGTCCCTACCTTCATATTTTTCAGACGCTTATTTCTAAGGTTACAGCCTTAGTAAATTATTACTTAATATAATAATGGGCGTTTAATAAAATTTATAATTACAACTTTAAATTATCGTAACAGATTTCTTACTATAAAATCTTTTCATTGACTCGTAGTAAATTGTAAGATTTCGCGAGTATTAATGTATTATAAGAATTGTGGACTTAATTAGTGAAGTATTGAATAGCTTCACACTCTTAGATCAATACACTTCAGCTTCACCTATTTATATATAAAAGTAGGTTGAAGTAAAGAAGATTCTCTCTTTTCTTCATAGCATAAGCTTGTGTTTTAAGACCTATAGAGGTCCCTACCTTCGTATTTTTCAGACGGTTATTTCTAAGGTTACAGCCTTAGTAAATTATTACTTAATATAATAATGGGCATTTAATAAAATTTATAATTACAACTTTAAATTATCGTAACAGATTTCTTACTATAAAATCTTTTCATTGACTCGTAGTAAATTGTAAGATTTCACGAATATTAATGTATTATAAGAATTGTGGACTTAATTAGTGAAGTATTGAATAGCTTCACACTCTTAGATCAATACACTTCAGCTTCACCTATTTATATATAAAAGTAGGTTGAAGTAAAGAAGATTCTCTTTTCTTCATAGCGTAAGCTTGTGTTTTAAGACCTATAGAGGTCCCTACCTTCGTATTTTTCAGACGCTTATTTCTAAGGTTACAGCCTTAGTAAATTATTACTTAATATAATAATGGGCGTTTAATAAAATTTATAATTACAACTTTAAATTATCGTAACAGATTTCTTACTATAAAATCTTTTCATTGACTCATAGTAAATTGTAAGATTTCACGAGTATTAATGTATTATAAGAATTGTGGACTTAATTAGTGAAGTATTGAATAGCTTCACACTCTTAGATCAATACACTTCAGCTTCACCTATTTATATATAAAAGTAGGTTGAAGTAAAGAAGATTATCTCTTTTCTTCATAGCGTAAGCTTGTGTTTTAAGACCTATAGAGGTCCCTACCTTCGTATTTTTCAGACGCTTATTTCTAAGGTTACAGCCTTAGTAAATTATTATTTAGTCTTGAATGAAAGTGTATTTTTAATATATTTGAAACTCTTCAGTTGATATTCTTTTTCGATCAGGTTTTCTCTTAGGGTAGCATTTTAAAAAAGATTTCGAGCTGCACTAGTGTATCAAAGACAATTTTACTTTTAACTTAACTCTAGACAACAATTTGAGACTGAAAAAAAAGTGATTGCATGAAATTGTTGATCAAAGAATTCAGTTCTAATACTTTTAAATGAACTAAATAAATACCTCTACGTGTATATATATATATATATATAAGGTATAACGATGTTTTACTGTGTGTATACATGTGAAATACAGATGAGTAATAACTTTACTAACATTATACTGCATAAATGAAGAACCTTTTTAAAACTTAACTACCATTATATGTGAGCAATTGCAGTCAGTTCAGTTGCAGTAATGTTGGATCTTGACAAAAAAAAACTCCAGCTATCATTTTGGTACTTGTGCTTTGTGACTTTCTGAGTAACTGCTCATATTATTTTTTGTTTTTCTATAATAAAAAAAAAAAAAGAAGAGCAACTCCTAAGTATTAAACCATTAAATACCATGTGATCATTATTTCCTATGCTTACACAAGTTGCTAAAACAGAGGCAAAACTCTCCATAAGGTAATGTCATTCAGTACAAGCTAGAGTACTCAATGAATACAAGAAGATTTAGTGCATAAAATTCCTATCTAGTGCTTACTCATACAATATCCTCAGACTAATTTTTAGCTTGTGGTTTTCATCAATGAGGAGCCTCACTGATTTTAGATCTATATGACTATACAAGAAAATGAGCTTGGATTGAAAACATTATTGTTTTCGTTATGGACTCATAGCTTTATAAACTAAAAAAGTAAATGGCATTGGATGTTAAGATCTAGGTGCACTGCTCTCAGATCCAATGCTTCTCACTGATGAAAGTCACAAGATAGAAACTAGTCAAAAGATATTGGATAAGTAGGCACTAGGTAGGGATTTTATGCACTAGACCTTCTTGCATCCATTGAGTATTCTTTCTTGCACTGGGTGTCACTACTATATGGGGAGTTTTGCTTCTGTTTCAACTCCTAAGTATACTATTATAACGATTAGTTAATAATTTTATATTAAAAAGTCATTGGAAAATAGAAATGGAAGATTATTTTAAAAAAGAAAATATAATCAAATTAAAATACATTTTAAGAATTACAAATATCAAAAGTATTATTTTTACTAAAAATGTTTTTATTCCCATTTATATTTTAATATTATTGTTAATCTTTAAATATATTTTACAGTAAAATGTTTGCTTAATTTTTTTTATGTATTTTTAATCTTATATTTCATTTCTAATTATTGTTGATGTGGTTTTGAATTTTTTCATATTTTGATTAAAATCATTTTGAGATTAATATTTTTCTTAGTAAAATTATTAACTTTGTTTGGCATTTAAGTAACAATTTTAGTTCATCTTTTTCATTATGAAGTATACATATATAATTTATATTTCATGATATTTAATACTTACTTCTTACCTTTTGTTGGCTTTTTATTAAGAGAGATTTACTTATTCTAACTCATTTGGTGGTGGAGAAGATTGAAAGATATCCTATTCTGCCTGTCCAGTTTGATGCAGTGCTAGAGGGGAAGCTCAACCTGTGGTTACTTTATGTGCTCTAATGTTATCTGATCTTCTAAAAAGCAACCATTGATTATTTTGTACCAAATTTCTGAGAACATTATTATGGATTAGATAAATGTCATCAATGAAAAAAATATAATAACTTTTAAGTAAGATTCAACACTTTAAATTATGCCATAGGTAATAAGATGTAAATTACTTTGTGGAACATATATATATTCAGGTTATAACTTTTTAACATTACCTAATAAATCTTTCAGTAATACTTTTAGCATCTACCATTTCTAAAAATTACTTGTTAAATGTTATAAACTGCTTCATCTGCCATAAGAATTACAATTATAGATAGATAGATAGATAGATAGATAGATAGATAGATAGATAGATAGATAGATAGATAGATAGATAGATAGATAGATAGATAGATAGATAGATAGATAGATAGATAGATAGATAGATAGATAGATAGATAGATAGATAGATAGATAGATAGATAGATAGATAGATAGATAGATAGATAGATAGATAGATAGATAGATAGATAGATAGATAGATAGATAGATAGATAGATAGATAGATAGATAGATAGATAGATAGATAGATAGATAGATAGATAGATAGATAGATAGATAGATAGATAGATAGATAGATAGATAGATAGATAGATAGATAGATAGATAGATAGATAGATAGATAGATAGATAGATAGATAGATAGATAGATAGATAGATAGATAGATAGATAGATAGATAGATAGATAGATAGATAGATAGATAGATAGATAGATAGATAGATAGATAGATAGATAGATAGATAGATAGATAGATAGATAGATAGATAGATAGATAGATAGATAGATAGATAGATAGATAGATAGATAGATAGATAGATAGATAGATAGATAGATAGATAGATAGATAGATAGATAGATAGATAGATAGATAGATAGATAGATAGATAGATAGATAGATAGATAGATAGATAGATAGATAGATAGATAGATAGATAGATAGATAGATAGATAGATAGATGATAGATAGATAGATAGATAGATAGATAGATAGATAGATAGATAGATAGATAGATAGATAGATAGATAGATAGATAGATAGATAGATAGATAGATAGATAGATAGATAGATAGATAGATAGATAGATAGATAGATAGATAGATAGATAGATAGATAGATAGATAGATAGATAGATAGATAGATGGGTGGGTGGGTGGGTGGGTAGGTGGATGGATGGATGGATGGATGGATAGGTAGGTAGGTAGGTAGGTAGGTAGGTAGACAGACAGACAGACAGATAGATAGACAGACAGACAGATAGACAGACAGACAGATGAATTGATAGACATCTATATAGGTAAATAGATACACAGGTAGATGGATAAGTTATTGAGTAAGTATATATATAGGTGGATAGATTGTCAAACTTGTAAATAGAAATTTTAAATAGATAGGTGGATGATGATCAGGATAGATGGATAAAATAAATAATAGAAATTATATATATATATATATTGTGCCCTTATCTATAGGTCATAATAGTGTAGAATGGTCAATTGCTAAAAAATTTTAAATTTTAAAATACGTTTGTGTAATATATTGATAATTGTATGATCGATTAGATTTTATAGTACAATTTAAGGCTGAAAATTACCTGGTATATAAAAGTGCAATGGATTATTTTAAAGGAAAACAGTTAAATAAAGTTTAATTATATCCTTGCTTATGGTTGTAAAAGCTGGCCATATAAAATAATACAGCTATAAATAGTTAAAAGTATATTAAACAATTCAATTGTAATGTTTTAAAACTAATAAATTAAATAAAAACGATATGTAATATTATAATTAATATTCAAATTTAATCTAATATATTTTAAAATAAACTTTGGGATGGTGAGAATTATATTTAGTTCTACAATTTTAAATTATTTTCCAAATTTTTTATAAAATATATCAGTTTTGGTAATTTAGACCGAGACGTAAATTAAAAAATCATCTGATAAAGTTAGTAATCATGTGACTGTATATTATATACCTTCACACACACGCTTGTAAGAATATAATAATAAAGTTTGTGAATTATAAAGCTAAATATAATTGCTATCGATCGTTAAAGTAAAAGTTGAAATATTAAATGTTATTTTAATAATTGTTTTAAAGTTTAAATGATTTTGATAAAATTATAATTGAGTTAAAAAATACTATTCTAAATAATATTTAAGACATGATGTCATAAATTCTTTATTTTTAAAAAGGTTTAATCTATTATAAAACTAAAATGTGTAAATTTGTTCGCGCTAAAAAAGTCATTAACCAATCAACAGAGGTAATTTAGCAGACAAAATATAAGAATTAGACGAAGCGGGAGAAAGTAATGTGTAAGTGAAGGAGGGAGTAACATATTTTTTGGCTGTATAAGATCGTAAGCTAGAAAAGTGATATAATTTTAAAATTTTATATTTGTTTTAAAAGTTTTTTTAAATATAATATTTTGAACTACCTTTACATGGAGGGCTAATTTTAAAAGTTTTTTTACCAGGATATTTTATTCAAGTTTAGCCAAAACCTTACAATAAAAATGGAAATACTACAGAAAACAGTATATAGAAGTTATGAGAAAGGAAAAATATTTGTAAAGTGCCTTGATACAGCTTTATTTATGCTCAACCAGAAACTTATTATTGTAACTCAGAGGAATATAATTTGGACGCTATATGGAAAACTTAAAAGAGAAGTTATTTGCCGTCAGGAAAAATTATGACGCACAATTTTATAAGGCTACTCTGAAGTTTTTTTTTATTCTTCTCTATGGAAAAATTAAGATGCGTATATCATAAAGAAAAAAATTATGTAAAAGTTATAATGAAGAAAGAATGTTTGTTTTTTTAAAAGAAACATTATAAAGTATATAGTACCAGAATTTTAAAAGAAAAAAAAAAAGTTACAGAATAAGAATATAAAAGAGCTATTGTGTTTTATGAAAAAGGAACCGAAAAATTTTCTCTAAGAAGAATTAAAAATATTATAAAGTGTTCATTAGAGAAATGCTTAATAAAGATAAAGATTTGGAAAATATAAATCTAATTTATTTAATAAAATGAATCCATGGAAACAGAAAAATTTTATTGAATATTTAAATTAAAGCACTGAGAAGATGCATCGTAAAAGTCGCGTGGGAGAAAATATTAGCGGAAAATATTAGAAGAGAATATGTAGACATTTTCTTTACGGGATTAATTGATATCATAATTAATAATTGTATTAAATATTATAAAAACCCAAGGATTGTCATCTATGAATACTTATTGAACGAAGTAATATATGTTTTACCTTAAAATTGAACAAGCAGGGAGAAGAACATTAAGTGTCTGAAGAAGAAATAATAAACATTTTTTTTTAGCTTTAATATGAACGGTTTTCAAGAAAATTCGATGAAGAAGTACAGTAAATATAGTTTGGAATATTTTTTACTAATTTATTTTAAAATATAAAATGTTATGTGAGATTAGGGAAAACATATAAACATAAATTTAGTAATATTAAGAATTAAATATAATAGCTTGATAAAATTATAGAAATAGTGTTTAAAATAAAGTGTATGGATGTGAATCTTATATCTACAAGGATCAAATGGATGGTGAAGCCTACGGAATGCGATCGAGGAGATAAAGGTCGTTTGGTAATTTTAATAGTTATTTATAGTGCATAATGTATTTTTTTTAGATCATCTATTGACCTAAGAATGAAGTGTGAAAGTTTAAATTATATGTACACATTTTATACAACATTTTTAACATATAATGAGATAGGAGTAATTCGGAATATGCATGCAATAATTTATTTAAAGTATATTAATAATATAATTTAACAGAACAATTGTGTGATTCTTTTGAACTTTCATGTGATAAAGTATTCAGATATTCAAATAGTTTGTATATGATTAAATATATGGAGGAAAGTAGTAAAAAGATTTTCTTATAGAACAGTGGAATAGTTTTAAAATAACTGAATTTTATTATTGTTAGTAATGCAGATATGTATTTGTCGATGTACAGTATAGAAAAAATCTTGAGAAATAAGATCGGATAGTGACTTGGAAGTACTAGTGGAGAGGAAACCAAGATGATGTTTTTTTTTTAAGAAATAGGAAAAATAAAGGATTTGGATCATATTTAGTTTTGTGTGATTTCAGTATAGTTAACTAAGCCCTATGACTGAACACATATAGTTTGGACAGTGTTTTTGCATATCTTTAAACTTTGGATGTTATAATAAAGATGAAGAAATAGCTTTAGCATCGTTCCTATAATAGAGGTTGGTAGACAGGTAAAGGTCACTCCTCTATAGTGTCTTTTAACTCACTGTGCCATGATTGTCAAGATATATGACGAGTAATATTCTAGTTGTATTTTGATCCTATGCATCTATCTTCGCTATCCTTATTTTGTGAATCTGCATCGGTCAGAAAGATATTTTTAAAGAAATAATGAATAAAATAGAACTGAAGATAAGTTATCATTTATGTAAGAATAGTTTATTTGCTGGAATGTATAGAATTGTGTAACTTTAAAATTGAAAGTCCAAAATATCATAAAGAGAGAAAGAATCATATAATACATTGTAAAATTAATTCGGAAATGAATATAAGATTTTTGAAAGAGAAATCTAAACAAAGTTGTTTTTTTTAAAAAGTGATAATAAAATTTGCATGTTTTAAATAATATTTAGAAAATAAGTATTGCATATTTATTAAGAAAATAGTTCAATAATGTATAATAAACATATACTTGTGCATGGTATATTAATAGTTGTAATTATGTCATCCGAAGTAAGGCTTGAATGAGAATATTAGGATTAATAAACATCGGATAATGAACAATAAAAACCTAATACCGAATGTAGAACAATGTTTTGACTTTGTAAGATTCCATACAACCAATATAAAACTAAAATTTGTTATTTTGTAGAGTTTTACTACGAATGTAAATTTTATAAAAAAATATAATTTTAATAATATTAGGGATGAAAAGTGGTTGTGATAATCATATAAGAAATGCATTTTGTGATAAGCTAACCATAATAATAAATCAAGTAATAATACTGTATTTTCTTAAGTGTTAAAAAATAAGATTTAACTAGGAAAAGTAAATAATATTTTGATTTCATTTTATAAACTAATAAACTAAGTTGAGATATGAGAGTAAGGGATATCCAATGTATATAGTGTAAAAATATTGTTAATTTATTTATGTTGTTAATAAACTTTGTTTTAAATTTGTTTTAAAGTTTTGTGTCCAAGTTGTTATTTCTCCACATGGATGCATGAAATCACGATACATTTATAATTGAAACAGACATATAGGTTTTGCACAAAAGGTAAACATAAAAATGTTATAAGAATTTTGAGAATTTATTGGTATGTTAAAATTAAAAGATCATAATTTTATATTATTTATTGGTCATAAGTCGGTTGCCACAATATTACATTAAATTATATGCTAATGTTGCCACATGTATTCTGTTGTCAGATTATTAAAATACTACCACGTACGTATTTATTTATTTCATTTAGGAAGAAATAAGATTATATTATATTATTATTGTTATTATTATTTTTATTATTGTTAGTTGCTGGGTAGTAGATTATGACATAAAATTCCCTTTTCATATTTTGCTACCGTAATTTTAAATTAGTTAGAATACAATTTCTGAACCTGAGATTTTATTTTATTTTACTTCATTTTATTTAATTGAGCTAGATTCTTGTTATAAAGAAGATTAAGATATGATTATTATTTTAATCGTAGTGCATAGAGCTTAGAAAGTCGTAAGAATACTATGAGTTAGTTATTTGGTATAGTAAAAAAAGAGGGGATAGTGTTCTTATGCCATTGAGGTAGTATCGTGTGGATAATGTCTCAATGTAGTCTATCTCGTTCCCGGTATTGTCACTCCATGTCTCATGAAAATAGTAAATATTTGTTAATTCATTTTAAAATTGAATCGAATTTGTATTTTAAAATTAGAGCTAGTAATCATTTTAATTAATGCTGAATATTTCATTTATTTATTTGTTAACTGAGCTAGAACCCGTAATATTCGTAATAAACAATAATTTTGGGGTGAGGATGCACGGGGGGAGGTTAGAATATATATATATATATTCTGGTCAGTTTTGATGTCATGTCTTTGTTG
>JAQFVV010009542.1:0-11816 GCA_028023455.1 Epiperipatus broadwayi | reverse complement strand
AACAAAAGTAAAAAATAAATACTTACATCGGAGAACTTAAGGATTAGCTTCTTACCTCAGCAGAGATTTGCTGTGGTCCTATTATTATTATTATTATTATTATTATTATTATTATTATTATTATTATTATTATTATTATTATTATTATTATTATTATTATTATTATTATTATTATTATTATTATTATTATTATTATTATTATTATTATTATTATTATTATTATTATTATTATTATTATTATTATTATTATTATTATTATTATTATTATTATTATTATTAAAAAATAAAATATGCAGTTGATAATGTTTATTATTACTAAGTTTCAAAGGCAAATTTATCATGCAATGTTTACACCAGTTATTACATATGTATACAAGTATTATTCAATTATTAATATAATTATTTATGGTCCAAAAATCATGATCTTCAAAGTATTTAAAAGACAATGGTAGATCCTTAAAATGAGTAACTGATGATTAAAAAACTGAATGAGGATGAGTGCTGAATACATGCATTATAAGAAAGAACCTTTAACTGTTTATTTTTCTTTTTACATAGATTTAAGTTGCATTATCATAAATACCTACATATTTTAAGTGTTCCCCTGCATAATACACATATAGTAGCACAATTTACACATGCATATATTATACATTAGGTTTTTTTAAATTACTATATATACTAGTATTAAGTTGTTTGTTATTACAATATTAACAATTTATGATATAATTTTTATCTGCAGGAAAGAGCTATGTTGTTCTCCATAAAAAAATCATTGTAAACACTTGCTTTTTAAATGATTTGCTTGCTTTATGATGAGTTTTGGGGAACCAATTGTCCTTGCTAACTGAAATAAAAATGTATTTATACTATTTGAGATATGACAGTTAGATAATGAATGCACAAATTGCAACATTATTATTGTATCCAAATTTAGTTATACTTTAAAACAGTATCCAGTAAACAGCATCAAATTAAAAAATAATAAGTCATTTAATATATAAAATATTCTTTTGATTAAAGTAATCTTTTTTTTTTAGTGTAAATAATTTTGTATTTATTGCACAGTCAATTTACTTAAGAAGTCAAGTGATGTTGGAACAACAAAGTGACAGATTGAGTGCAACAATTCTCCTATTAATTTACCAAACTCCGATTCATTTTTTAATTGAAGATTGATTAAATAATATTTAACTCTTAAATTCTATAATCTTTTTATTAGAAACTAAACTACTGAGAAATTTTTTTTATTTGCAATTAATATTAAGGAATAGGCTGTCATACTGGTTTCGAATCTATAATTTATTTTACCCTTTTTTTCATAGAAGTGATTTTATACCAGTTTTGCTTTTTGACATCTTGTCCTAAGTGTTAAATATATATATTTTGTTTCTTTGAATATTTTTAAAAAATGACTACTTGGCAAGGTTACAAATAATCCCGAATTATTTTAACCCTATTTGTGACTTTTTATTTTTTTTTCAGAAAACTGCTTCATTTATTTATTTTTGTTGCAAAAAATAATAACTATATGTTTATAATTTCTGCATATCTAAAAATGTAAATAATTTTAATTTAATTATTTTACACAAGACTGTATTTTGAACCTATAATTTTTAATAAATATATTTGCACGCCCTCTTGCTAACTGCAGTGTATAAATTTGAACAAAACTAACAGTTATTAAAATTGAAGCTGCATAATTTTATTTATAAGCAATGTGTGTCGTGTGTTTACGTTACACTGGGAAGAAAAAAAGAAGGTTCACAGCCTGTTTGGGAAGTTCTTAGCTATTAAATTTTCTATTTCTGCAGGCTATATGCAGTGAAGTCCATCAACACTTTTTCTTTTGAACATAAAATGAATATAAAGAACAACTCCAAGTAAGAGGAAGAAAATAATTTTTTGACCTTTAATCAGAAAAAGTGACAATCGTCATTTTATCCAAATGCATTTTATTTCCCATGTCTAATACATACAAATTTGCTCTTTAAATATATTTTTTCTTCTCTCTTCTACTCCTGATATTTAGAATGTAAATAAAAGAGCAGACTAAAAAAAATGTTATATATAGAAAGACAGAGAGAAAGAAGAGAAACTGGTTTGTAAAAATTATTCTAGTAGCATCTAATGAAAGAAAAAATAAAATTACACCATTGTTGAAAAATTAGACAACTTTTCCAGGGGCAGTCTATTTTTTAATTTCCTATAATTATGACAGGTCAAAGACTACATAAGTTACCTTGAAAGAAAAAGGCAAATGTATACATGTATTAAAGGTTTATGATGTCTTTAAGTTTTATCCCCCTCCCCCTCATTTACTCATCCAGACACATATTTTGATTGAAAATTATTTTGATTTTAATGTGTTTAGAAAGTTAATAACTTTTTTTATGGCAACTTCAAAAAATCTAATTAAAAATTGAGTTATATCTTACAATTTTTTTTTTAGTATTGCAAAATATAATTAAATACTGCTATTATAAATGTTTTGATATAATTAAAAGTATACTGTTAAAGAAATTTTAGGTGTGACTGCTATATAAAAATAAATTATATTTTAAAATATAATTATCTTATACTATATATATATATGTTTAAAATCAATCATCTAAGGTTTTGTTAATAAAACTAGTTACAAATTAACATTTATTTAAATTTTAATATTATGTTTTTGAGGATAACTATATATATAAGGAGGACACATTAATTATGATACAAATAAAACTAGAGTATCTGTATTAGGAGATTTTGGGCATACATGGTTCAATTTTATAAATTTGGGATTTGTGGGCCTCTCTTGGAATAATGATTTATCCACATTAAAAGAATTTATTGGACATTAACAATAAATCTTTTTTTTCATTGTCAAATGCGTTGACCGGTAAGCGAACTCGGGCCAGCTGCTCGGAAGGCAGTTATAACCACTAGGCCACCAACGCTTGTCAACAATAAATCTTTTGAAGTTTTAAAGCACTTATATTTTGTTTAGTGTAAATGTAAAATACTAATTATTAATTTTAATATTTATTGGATATATGTTTACAATATATTCCATTACTAAACTTTTAAAAAATATTACTACAGCATCTTTATACAGATAAAGCATCAATAATCTGAAATGTCTGGTTAAAACAGGCAAAACTCACTATATATATATTGCCACACACAGCAAGCTAGAGTAATCAATGGATGCCAGAAGGCTTGTGCATAAAATCCCCATCTAGTGCCAATGTGTGTGGCAATATATATAGTGAGTTTTGCCTGTTTTAACAACAGTTATACACAAGCATAGGAGGTGGTGGTCATGTGATGTTTAAATGCCTGGTTACTAAGTTTTTTGAATTATTATTATTACTATTATTATTATTATCATTAACATCATTATCATCTTTCTCCAATTTCAGAAAATAGTTTGTTATTCTGTCATTGTAAACTCAAATTTTATTAAAAGTGTAATTAGATATCAATTTTACTTAGTACACTTTTGCTTATATATAAATACTTTCTGTGTTCTGGTTTAAAAAATATTAATTTAATACACTGCACAGACTTACAACACCTGCATATATATAGTGTAACATATAAGGAATTCGACCTCAGTCTTTCACATGACCCCCCAACTCTCCATGTGTAAAAAAATTATTGTAAATGTGTGCAGAAGCCAATTTATTAACTGCAAAAGTTAAAGGCCATTTTGATATTTTATTTAAATAATAAAAGTTTTTAAATAATAGGAATTCAGATTAAAGGTATTCTATCTGAATTAATCAAAAAACAAATATTTACAGATTAGTTTTTTGTTACCCATGAAGTAAATTTTTTTAAAAAAAAATCATTTCTAAAATTGTTTAACTGTTTTAAAATGTTTAGTGCCATATTGAATTTATATAAAAAAATGATTTGAGACTTCTGTTTTAATAATGCTTGAGCAAAAAGCTTTACATTGATAGAAACTAGAAAAACTAATGGAAAAAAATAAGGCTAAGAAAAGTAATGATTACCATTAAAAAAGTAAGAAAAAAAAAGAAATTTCAATATCTGAAAAAATTATTACTTTATAGTTTGTTCATAATTTCTAATTTATCATTAACTAAGTTTAAATTATATCTTCATTGATAATTTATTTATATTTTTCACAAATTTTCATTCAAACCGTATATGATACTTCTTACCTGAGATAATCTATAGCTTCAGAACTTACAAAAAATGAACCATAAGAATTTCATCATATTTTCTTGTATCCCAGAAGAACATCTTAAGACGTCTATAAGAAAAAATATTCTTCCTAATAAAAGATACTAAATAAATCATTTCCAAGAGATGCATATGTATTTGTAATCATAGCAATTGAATTCTTGTCTATCCAAAACTGGAATTGAAGGCCATTGTCTGTATCAATGACAAAATGAGTCTCCTCTTTTCATTTTATATATTTTGTGCACACCAGTGATGCTATCTTGTTATATTTATTGTCACACATAGATACAATTTACTTGCTTGTAGCTCATTAACTAGCTGTTGACTTTAAAATAATGTGAAACAAGATGTGGCAAAACTATTGACTCCATAGCATGAGTATCAAGACATAGACAAAACTATTCTCCCAACAAACACACTACTCCCAACACCAAACTATTACTCCTACGTACAGACATAACAAAACTCTGGAGTTGATTTTTTGCCTGCATGCAATTCCATGTGGTATAAAATTGATAATAGATTTCTTAAAATTTGGTATAAACTACTACAATTCTTGGTGCTTTCACACTATTGGTAATTCCAGATTTAAATATATCATGGCCAATTAATTTCTTCACAGCACAAAAAAAAGTAAGACAAAAGAAAATACAATTGACACAGTGTTATATACCTATTTTAATTAGTAACAGCTGTTTTTGATAAACAACTTTTTTCTTTTTTAAATTTTATTTTTATGCTCAGAATTACATTTGAATTGGCAATCTGCATAAAAAATTATTTTCAGTCTACTTATTGTGGTTCACAGCTTTCGAATTTTACCATTGTTACTTAGCAACAAGATTACTCTTAAAATGTTATTACAAAAGAAATAAAAATAATAATAATAATAATAATAATAATAATAATAATAATAAAAATAATAATAATAATAATAATAATAATAATAATAATAATAATAATAATAATAATAATAATAATAATAATAATAATAATAATAATAATAATAATAATAATAATAATAATAATAATATTTTAATTGCAGGATAGTATGCATTTTATGTTTTTAAACTATATGATACATATCTGCTAATAAAATGCATACTTTACATTTAGAATTTCATTTATTTAAACTTTATTTCAATAATTACATTTTTATTAATACTTTTAACTTAAAACAGGAGTAAAATAATGAATGTTAACTAAAATATTTAAAATAAACTACTTTTGCTTTGATTAATACAGCTTTGTTCCTACATATTAATAGTTTTTGTGCCACTGGATGGACACAATAAGCTTTGTTAATTGACAATTTAAAAATCTATTGAGAATAATATTAGATTTTATATGATTCTAAGTAGATAAAATATAGGCCAACTTACTTAACATATGTTGAAGTTAATCAGAATTGTAATAATCCCTTAATGTATTCTCTATCACATCTTTAAATTTTATTTACACTAATCTGATTAAAATTAGACTTTGACTCAGCACCTATTGAAAGAATAGAGTATTACTATACATTCATTATTTTCCCAACACTATATATTAAATTTATACATTGGCATAATGCCAATGGATTTTGATGCAGTTGCGGAATAGAAAAATCTGAAACATAAGGTCCATGGCTTCTTGCACAGCTCTGTTACTTCCAGTGCTCAAATTTTTTATGTAAGTTCTAAGCAAATCACTGTCTTTTATGGTAATGCATTATGAAAGTAAAGTAGCATTCCTATCATGTTTTTAGTCTGGTATTTCTTTCACAGTGGAATTAAACTTTTGGTACATGTGCATTTTCAAGTAAACCAAGATGACAGCCTGTATTTTTGATAAATGTACTGTTTCAAGGGCCTATAATCTACTGAAGATGTGTTAGTTGTTAAATTAAAACAAAATTAATATATCAATTGTTAAATTAAAAAAAATGAATAAATTCTGACAAATTTGATTAAGAAGCTTTATTTCAATTTTTTTAACTTATATTGTAATGTGGCAAGTGATGAAATGCTATTTACATTATTGTACTTTTGTTCAATCAGCGTGTTTCTTTTTGTCAACAGTTTTTGTCTAGTAAATTGTTATAATGATAAAAATTTAGGATCTTCCTGTTACAGAACATGATGCAGTGGAATATTTGCAGAGGCACACAATCCTGCCTTCTGGAAAAGTGTAATTAATGATTGCATGCCATTAACATGAATAAAGTGTTCATATTGTATTTATATGTATATTTTCATTTTTGTGTTAGTAAGTTAATCCAAAGAAAATAAACTGTAAATATTGTAATTAATTTTTTCATAATGATTTTTCTCTTTAAAATAACAGTAATAAATAATAAAATGTAAATATGAAATATGACATTTCCTAGCAGGCATTTTTTTGTAAATATTTTTTGGGGCCCTGAAACTGTTATCAAAAATTAGGACTGCCATCTTGGTTTGTGGAAAAACTTACAAGTATAATTTTTTTTTACGTAATTGAAAATTTTATTGTAAGTTAGCTGAGAAGCATTTTATCTAACCAATTAATTTTTACTATCAGTTAATATTCATATATGGGGGGGGGGTGATATATACATTCATCAATTACAAGTTTATTAGCATGGTAAAGTAAATATAATTTTTTTATTCTGTCTAGATGCATAAGTAGTAGCTAAAGCTTTTAAAGCAATTTGATATAATACATTTTAATGAATTCAAGTGTTTATTAATGTTGAATGTTATAATTCAAAATATTACAGTCTTAGGATATATCACATTAAGAAGTGACAAATTTTTAAATATTATTGTAAAAATTACATTTAGTTATCATAAATAAGAAAACTTTTAAAGCTTTGTTAGGAGGCCATCAATAAAGAAATGATATTGGAATTAATAGATTAAAAGAAATATGGCATTCATGTTATCACTATCTTTGAAGAAAATGATACATATATGCAGGTAAAACTATTATTCAGATTAATAATATACTTCCTAACATTAAAATAATTATTTTGATATAAATAGGGATTCAAATCACTCATTCTAATAAACCATCCGCCTTAAGTTAAAGTAACATATTTTTGAGATATTCAATAATTAAAACTTTAATTTTACCACATATATTTGAAATACAGTATATGAAGAATGACAGCTGAAAACGGTAAGTTAATAATCCGAATTCATTCATACGGGCTATTAGTTTTAAAAATAATGCAATGTTCATTTTGATACTTAGCTATGAAGAGTGACCATTAAAAATAAAGATCCATGAAGTTCTTTAAATTAGCTATGTAAGTTCATTAATATAATCACATAAACACACATATATAATGAAAGCATTGATATATGATTAATTATATAAATTAAGTGATTGTGATTAGCATACTAGAAAGAAAAGGTTTAAATTGACCCACTTAACATGACAAAGTAATTCCACAGATTTACTGGAGTGCAAATACTCAATGTATATATTCTTCAATTAGTTTTTTTTCATTATTAAAAAAAATGTTACCTAAGGGAATAAAGCACTTATGTATTAGATGTCATCTGAATTGATTTTTTTAAAAATTCTTTAATTATATATATATATGTATTAAATAAATAAAACTATAATTCTTTATGTATATATATTCAATTTACATAGCACTACAAATAACTATAAAATTATGATTTTTTTTTAATTGTTGCTTTAATACTATTGTTATTTTTATATGTTTTAAACATATACACTCAAGCGCTCATAAAGTTAAAAAAAACTGTTTACCTGTAGAAGTAATGATCTTATTTTATTATCATATGATTAAATCTTGCATATATTTAAAATTACAATTTTTTTTCAAATTTTAAGCTGTTAATCATTTTTAATCGAATGAATTGCATTTTAGACATATGTTATTAAAATATTTTAAAAGAGAAAAAATTCTCTCATTAATTGACATTTTATTTTTAAAAAAGGTTTTAACCTAAGTAATAAAGTACATTGAATTCATTTTGAAACTAAAGAAAACTGAATTACTATAAAACTGGTAACCGGAGATATAAGAATATATAATATTTTGATTATTGCTGATTGTTTTTTTTAGTTGATAAATGAATCGATAGCATTCTAATTAGTAAAATATTAGAGAGTAAAACAAGAAATGAATAATATAAACCATTTTCATTTAACAGTTGATTAGGCATATATAGTGAGGTCTCCTACAATGGCTATCTCGTACAACAGTTCTATCATTTAACTCTATGTTATACTATTAAGCTATTCCAAATTATATAACACATAAATGCTTTCAATCTAAACACTTCTTTATTGATGAAAGCTATAAGCGTGAATCTAATCTGGCATTATTGTATAAGTCAATACTGTAAAGGGTCATTAAGCATTATCACCCAACACCTATTAACTGGTAAAGCTTATACTAAGTGACATAGAAGTGTGAAGAAAAACTTATGTTGCTGAAACCACAATGAATAAGCTGAAGACGTGTGCTGAAATCATCATGATATTTTAATGGGTTTAAAATAAAATTGTTTTAGTTTAATTACAATTTAAAATATCTTTAGAGATAAAAAATATTTTGTGAAATTAAAAAAAAAACTTTCTTTTAAGATTTCCTAATATGAATTCCCACCATAATGCTGAATACAAAATTGCTAAATCATTGAATATCACTAGCTAACATGTCACACATATGTGTAAAAGGGTTTTTTTAGAATGTATCCTTCTATTGTCCAACATTTTTTTATATTTTGAAAAGGGTTTGTTACTAATTTAATCCACTTATCTATTCATTTGTATATTTAGCAACGAAAATGTTGTTTTTAAAATTATTCTACCTACATGTTGCATAATTGTTTTGTAAGCCATAAAAAATGAAGTTACAATATTAACCTGAATAACAGAAAATATTTTTTTTCACATTAGAGAACCATAAAACTACTAAAGATCTAAGTGTTAAATGTGGAATGCCTTTTTTAAAATGAAGATGAAATAAAAAGTATACATATTGCAAAGAGACATTGAGATGAAGCAGTTTCATGTTGTAATATCATGAATTGAATATTTATGTTTTTGAAAGTTCAAATTTAGTTGTCACTAAATGGAACTTTCAAATTTATATTTTTAATATATATAGCATATAAAAGTTAAATATTGTAAATTAGTTATATATTTTTATACATATTTTTGACTTTGGATTACATTTTTTTCTGTTTACATAGTTGTGTTGAATGGTAAGTTTGTTTTAGAATATGGGTCTGAAATGGATTACTTCTAAATGTATGAATTTCTATGTATCATTGAAAGAATAGGGCAGTTAGTTAGCATGCTTCAGGAATCAATAATATTATTCACTGCAAGAGAATCAATTATATTATGTTAGAGATTCAGTTTCAAATAGATTGATATCCTAATAAATTAGTTTTCTTATATAATACTATACTTTGATTAATGCTTGATATAAATAATTCTTTTTACCAGAGCCATGTGAAAATAAACTTATCTCACAAAATAAGAAAGAACAAATATGAATAATATATTATATAATAACAAATATAGAAATATGAACAAAACAAATATTTCATATTGAACAATTGAAAGTACAAAATTAGTTTCTGCTATTTAAAAACAAATTTTAAAATAAATATTCATCTACATTCATCTACATATGTTTTTTATTATTATTATTATTATTATTATTATTATTATTATTATTATTATTATTATTATTATTATTATTATTATTATTATTATTATTATTATTATTATTATTATTATTATTATTATTATTATTATTATTATTATTATTATTATTATTATTATTATTATTATTATTATTATTATTATTATTATTATTATTATTATTATTATTATTATTATTATTATTATTATTATTATTATTATTATTGCTATACTACTACTACTAAAAATAATAATAATAATAATGATGATGCTGATGACTTATATTGTAAAATAGTGAATTAACTAGCGATATCCATAGAGTGACAATTCTTGAAATTATTTAAGATTGTTAAGAATTTTTCAGAAAATCAGCTCATAACCAATTTAGCTAATCATTCAATATTTGTCACTAAATGTGTATATAAATATTCTTAGCTGGAGAGCAATGTAAGTTGATTAGATGTTTTCAATACAGTGACTATTAATACCACATAAATGGGGGGGGGGTACCATTTATTCCAAAGCTATGGTTTACCATTACCCTTATTTAATGATTTTTTTTTTTTCATATGAAAATATTTGACTTTTTGACAAGGTATACTTATACAAAAAATTGCAGCTAAAAATCAATAAATTGATACACTATGTAAATTTTTTAATATATATATTGTGGAGACTTCCTTTGAATTTTTGGACAAAAAAATAATATTCAAAATCTCTATGCAATAACTACAGTTTTGCTAAAGAATAAATAGATGACAAGAAAAAAATCAATAAGCTTATAATGAATTTATGACAAATGCTTGTTTAATCAAAAGAAAATTTATGAATATGAAAAGAATTTTGATTAATGACAAAAATTCAAAATTTTAAACATAACCTATATAGAGTAGGATAAATACTTAGAAATAAAAATTTTATTTAGAAATAATATATATTTTTAATAATATATTATATATATAAAAAAGTGTAAATTTGAAATTCTCAAAAGATTTATGATTATTATTATTATTTTATGTGTCAAAGCTTCGGCCAGGAAGCGAACCCCAGGACAACTGTTTGTAAGGCGGCTGTGCTAACCACTTGGCCACCAACGCTTGACGATTTGTGATTATTATTAGATAAAAATTGATTCTATTACGCTTTAATTAATTTTACACTTACTATGTATATGTAGTCCATACCATAAAAAATATACATTAATAATTCTCATTAATTTCTTTGACATTTGTTGCCAACTATTAGTTTGTTTTTATTAATGGTATTCGCAATGCACTATTATTATTTTTATGGCTACTTTTTGTATATATATAATTAGCACCCTCCCATAAATGACCATGGCAGTTTAATTCCAGAAAAAAGAATAAAGGAAAAAAGGTTGAAGTTGAGTTTTGTAATGATTATACAAATTATTTTGTGAAACCAAATCATTGAAATGTATTATATGTCACATTCATTTTCTGTTTATTTTGCATCCTGAAATTCTAGTTTTTAACTTTTTCTGTATTAAACTCTTCTTTATCAGATACTTCTACATCTTTCCTTTTTTATATTTTTTCATTACATCTATTTGAGAGCAACTAATCTTAGAATGACTTTAAGATAAACATCATAATGTAAACACAGTTTATCATTCAAGTAAAAAATCATGTTAAAGTCTATCATTAATTTTATAAGGAAGTGTAATATTCTTAAATTGTATCATCTGCCTATTCCAACAAACATGGGTCCTTACAATAATGAATTTAACATCATCACATTCAGAAAACTGAAGATTACATTTATAACATGCATAAGCAATATGTAATAAAGTATCATCTACACAACAAATTATGAATTTTTAACCGCATAATGAAGGTAAAAGAATATACTAAACTCCTAATATAGTTAATATAGTAAAAATTTAAAATAATAACTAGTTGCAGTAATTGTGGAATTAATCCATTTAACAATTATTG
>JAQFVV010009541.1:0-11837 GCA_028023455.1 Epiperipatus broadwayi | reverse complement strand
TAATTCAATTCAATATCCATTTATTATGTGCGTTTCAACATTTACACTTTTAACTTGAAATTATTCAATAAAAAAATAATAATAATGATAACCATTATGATAATAATTAAAATTTAAAAAAAAAACAGGATTATAATTAAATACAAGCTAAATGCATAAAATTATATATACGCCTATGTTCATATAACTATATTATTTTGGTTTGACTTTTTTAGCATTCATCACAAATGGATCTTAATTCGAAAATGTCAAGTATTCATTAAAGGTTCAGATTATCTACCGTTTGCAGTCTATTAATAACTGATTTACCAAAGAAAGTATTTTTTTATATACTATAATCTTGAAGGTTTGCACTTCTCTTAATAAGCGATCATTACTTTCAATTCTATTTTGATATACAGTTACTGACATCAATTTTCCCACATCAATCAACTTTTTAAAGTGCTCCTCTCCTCCTTCAACATTCTCCTTTCTTTAATACTGTTTTGACAATTTGACAATTTCACCATTATTAATTTATTAAATCTTTTTTCAATATTATATATTTTAGACTGAATATTAATCAAGTTGATTCCCTTTAAAATTATATTCTAAAACTGTATAACAGAAGAAAAAGTAACCTATATTTTATAGAAATATGAGATAATCTCTCCCATATCAGATAAACTAGAAAGTCGATGCCATCTAAAGAAAGCATTCAAGACCAAGCCAACTTGTCATAGCAGAAAACTTATAGCGGTAACAGATCTCCATCAAACTAAAATTAACTTGCAAACTATACTTCATAACTCCTAAAGCTATCTAAATTTATTATCAATGGCCAATATAATTTAGTGTATTCTAAACTTCTAAATTAAAATGTAAATTTTTTTTTTTTTTAAATTGTAAATCTTGCCTGATTTATTTTAACTGACATTTATATTTCCAACTTATTTTGCATAATTTAGCCTAATAATAATAATATTTGCTTTTATTGATGATTTTATAAATGAATTAAACTGATATTAAACTGAGTTAATCTAATTTAGGCTATTTTATTCCATTCCCTTTTAAACTAAGCAAATAAAGCTAAATTTCAGATTTTGTTTACTTAAAATCTTATTTCTAAATTTATGTTTCTTTTAGTAAAATCTATGCCAATATTATTTTCTTTTCAATTATGTATTTGTTTATGCTATGTTTGTTCGGAACAGAGTTTTACTCGTAGTTAAATGATTGGTGACGAGTGATTAGATATTCTTTTATATGTAATTTCGCGTTTATTAACGCACAAACAAAACTCCCTTCTAAAATGGATAAAATAAATCTTATTTGAGATATATAATTAAAAGCTTATAAACGCTTTAAGATAGGTTTGCTTTAAATGAAATATTTAATTAATATTTAGCTGAAGTGATGAAATACAGCATAAAGCTAGAATTTAGTATTGTAATTATCCAAGATATGCTGTAATCCTCCCTAGAGTTATATAAATGCCTATATAGCTGGCTTAGCAAATTAGATTCATAAGTTTTCTTTAATAGCATAATTATAGATGTTATATTGTGAACTGATTTACAGTAGTTTCATGGAAGGAAACTATTGTTTTGCATCATATTTTATTATATAATGATGTAGTCAGCAGGGCGAATGTGTCCTTATGAAACGCATTAGCGTATATATTTGTTGCTGTATGTAATATACTTTCAATGGGTGTAGGTTTTAAAGGCCACCCCATTACTCTTAGTTTGGACAACTATTTCTTCAGATGGGCATAGGTTTCAAGGGCCACCCCATTCTTCATATTTAGGACTGGAGCATGAGGATCCAGAATATCATAATTAGTTGTTCGATCATCCGGACTAAAAGGTCTTTTTCACAGCAATGGTACGGTGTTTAGGGAACCAGGTACTCGGTAACAAATCCCATGAGCAAGCACACATTTGAGATGCACAGACTCAGATTGTATACTTTGTAAAGCACCTTAGTATCTAAAATCTGACTGCCTATCATCAGTTCATCCCATCATCATAATTTATATTTCAGCATTGATCTGAAACAAAATCTAATTTTGTAGGCATATAAGCTATATAGAGAATATGTTAAATGATACACGTTAAATAAAATATTATTTATAAATAATGATAATCACTTCTGCTAGCTGCCTAAAGCAAATCTAAATCCAAATATATAGTATAAACTAGGCATAGGTTATTATGAGCAAATTAAATCAACTTGTAATGTAATAATAAGTCTTTTCATGTAACTTGGTAAATTATAAATCTTCGTCACCTGCGAGTGATATATATAACAAGCAAAGTAAATTAAACAGTTTGTAACCTGTAAACCAACATCCCCTGTGAGTAATTTGAAATGCTATATATATATATGTAAACCAAAACTGCTTGTATCCCTAGAATCATCACCTGCGTGTGAACTAAAACATCAAATATTAATAAATTGTAACCCCTAGAATTATCACCTGCAAGTGAGACAATCCACATAATCTTATTGTAACTTTATTATTTTCTTTGATTAATTTCATCATTTATATTTTGGCTTTTATTAAATTTATTTAAATTTTAACTTCTGCTTAGTGTCTCAATTTTGTTCATTATTAATTAGTTAACTATTAGTATTTAGTTATTATGAATCACAATCCAAATTTAGTAATGTTGGTCACGCTACACCTATATCTATACTTTGAAATATGTCAATTTCCCATAGTCTCATATTTTACCAATGTGCTACTGCCAGCACGCCAATTAAGAAATACTGGTGTAGCCTCATATGTGTCATCTGTAATAAAGTAACTGAGGTGAGATTGGATTCGGGGTCTCGACAACCTCATTTCAATCAGCCTTGGGATGATTTACTAAAACTCTGGATTTTGTTGCACAAATGTACAGATATGACCATTACATTATATTAAAAAGAAATATGGTTATATTCCTGAAAAAAGATTTATATGTAGTAGTGCTTTATTATTATTTATTTAAAAATCTAAAATATAGATATTTTTAAAAAAGCAATACAAAGATTTCAGGCTAGATAATGACAAGAATAAGAAATATGGGAACAGGTTATTGAAAATAATAAAACAGCTTTTATTAAAATGGAATAGCAGAAGAAAAGAAAATGGCTCACTTCTAATAGAGTGATTAAATAGAATGGAAAATAGCAATGGCTAAGATGAAGTTTTTCTACGCCTAGAAATTTTTCATTTTGTCTAAGGAGAAATTATTTCATGTCACATTTAAACTTGGTGAAATTTTAAACAGATTCTAACACTTAGCTCTTCGTGTACTGAAACTACTAATAATTATGCTGATATTACCTGGGTTCAAATTCAATATTGAGCTGAAAGTAATTTTTAGGTAGCTGTCCCAAATTCTCCCTTATTGTTTTGTAAATGGGGTGTACCAGCTTTTTCTAGTTGGAAAGGAAATCTCATTGATCAATATGAGTTAGTCAGAAGAAACTTTAAGCATTGACCATAAAAGCAACCTAATTGTGATATTAAGCATTATTTAACACCAATGAAGAATCGTCATAATTAACAAGTGCAGAACAAGTGTTTATCTTTTTTTCATTTGTTTAAATACAACTTATAACAAATAATTAATTAGGATAGTTAAAGTTGATATATTTTTATAGAGATTCTATAAAATGTTAACCCTTACTCACTGTAATCCCATTTCTCCCACATTATTAAAAAATAGTCTTAGTTATTTTTTAAGTTAATATCCCTGTTGTATAATATAGTGTTGTCAATTTTTTTTTATAATGAATTAAACCTTTTCATTTTTTATGTGAAAAAACATGTTTGAAACTAAAACACACTTTTATATTTATAAAAGAATTTGTTGCCATTTCCTCATTTTTTGCTTTCATGCATTTATTAAACTGTTTCTATTCATTTCAATAGTTTATTGTAGTGGAAGAAAGCTAGATTCTGGAGTGGGAGATTTTTAGATTGCTTTTCAGTGCTGTCTGTCTCTTCCAGTGGTCAAATTTTTTATAATTTTTTTCTTTACTAAATATGTGAACCAAGAGTAAATACGCTTTCCCCAGGCTATGACTTAAAAGCACTCTAAATGTTGAACAAAAGAATAAAGAATAGAATGAGTCTACCTATTCTTAATTGCTATGCTTATAAACATCAAATTAATTAAGAATAGGTGGATTCATTCTATTCTTGATTCCTTTGTTCAACATTTAGAGTGCTTTTAAGTCATAACCTGGGGGAAAGTGATTTACTCCCATTGTTTACATATACAGTGAGCTATGTTTAATTTAAAGTTTACAAAATATGTATAAATATTAATGATTGCTAAAATGGTACTTTAGTATTATTTAACCGATGACGTTTTACACTTACCCGACAGTCATCTTTAGTATTTTCCGACCGATGATGTATTACCCTGAAGTCATATCAATCTGATCTTGTGATCTTTAACATGCCGGGTCCACATGATCTGCAGACAAATTTTAACGATTGCCTTTGTCCGCAAATCACTTGGAGACGTTATCTTAAAGATTGGAAGATCAGACTGATATGGCTTCAGGGTAATACATCATTGGTTGGAAAATACTAAAGAACCATTGAAACAATCAATCCCCCAAATTAAATTGGTTGAAATTAAGACATTAACCTTTTTGGCTATTATTTCTATGTGGATATTCAAATGTTTCAAGTCTCTGGCTCATGTGTCAAATGAGATATTTTCATGAAATGCATGTAGAATAAGTGGCATGAAAAATTGTACACTGAGCAATAGATCAAGATGTATTATAAGCTTGGACAATGCATTGCAAATCTAATATATTTATCAGATGCCTTTGTCAGATTATATATATAATTATAGCCATCCACATATCTATGCCAAATTTCAGTTCAATTACAGATCACTTATTTATACTCATTTAGCAATGACTGGTCCTATTTTTCTCTAGTTTGTATTATAGATATGTAAAAAATACTGTACTTTAAACAACCACATACAGATATGAAATTTAACTTAACCTAGATTAATTTAAAACTCCAAATTAAAGAGTCTAAATTTAAAACTATAAAGGCCGAGTAAATAATTATTCATTTTTAAGCATCATTTTCTCAAATACATTCCTGTCTAATAATTCACTATAGAAAACATACACCCATAATAAATTGTTACATTTTTATTTACCATTGTCAAACTCACTCCACTCACAACTTTAACACCATCCACCTCAGATAAATACAATAATGATTATTACTAATTATTTTCTAAACTAGAGAGTATCTCTAGCACAGATATAAACTTTAAATCTCAGTTAAAGATTAATATATCCGATTTTTTAATTTTAAACATATCCACACATGGAGTTATTCACCCTTTCTCTTTCCCATGTGTAATATCTTTAGAGATATATTAAACAACCTCCATACTTCCCCATTCTTTTTAAATTTATATAAATAAAAATAATAAAAGACAAATTATTCCCCAAGATGCATTTCGTGCTGTACCAGCACTAATCAGTTCACCCAGTTCACCATTTCCCATATATATCTCTATTATATGAAGAGTATTTATCTATAGTAAATTGTTACATTGTTAAACTCACTCCACTCATAACTTTGACACCATCCAACTCAGATAAGTACAATAATAATTATTGCTAATCATTTTCTAAACTAGAGATTATCTCCCATAATACTAAGTAGAAAAAAGTTTATTACCTACCACCTATTATAGACATATGGTTTATAGTTAGACTGGTTTTGATGTCAATATGTGGATGCTATAATTTTTTGTATATTTCTCTCATTAGCACCAGGTTGGGGGGAGTGTGTTGGTGCTGAAAGTAATAATTGTTTATTCTGCCATTATATTTGAAAATTAAAAAAAATTGTGAAAATTTTTAAATTTCGCTTTGTTTGTGATTGTTTAAATATAAGTTCTCTTATATATTATGACAAACTATAGAAAGGTGGAATTCCTTTTTTCTAGTCATTACTAATCAATTATAAATAAATAGCTTATAGGTGAAATGGGTTTTGGTATTGATATGTAGGTAGTTATAATTCTCTTCAATGTTATGTATGGATATTTTACATATGTCTATATAATTAAAATTATCCAAAATCCAAAATTCAACCAGACCAGCATAAAAATAATATTAAAACACTACCAAATTTTTGATAGAAAGACTATTCCTGGTATAGTATATTTTATCCCTTGTTTATTTGGTAAGAAGGTTTACATAGGTCAGAGTAGTTAGAGTTTAAATGAAAGAATAAAGGTTCATAAAAGTAGAGTTAAAAATAGATATCTTAGTTCTGCTTTGTATGTCCATGAAAAAGATACAGGTCACACTATTGATTTTGATGAAGCTAAGGTTGTCTTCTTTGAGAGAAATGAAATCAAAAGAAGAATTAAAGAATCTTTATTATTGAAAATTTATTATTCTGAAGCAATTAACTTATTTAAGAGTTCTTTTAATATTAAGGGTGGATGGGAAGTGAATGGATTTGTGGGTAGTTTTTAATATTATATATATATTGAGTAGTTTTTGTAGTTCTTTACACTTGAGAAGTCTGCTTGTAGCAGTGAAACCTTTGGTAGTGTTTTAATATTATTTTTATGCTGGTCTGGTTGAATTTTGGATTTGGGATAATTTTAATTATATATTGACTAGTTTAGCTTTATGCTTGTAATGTTTATATGTCTATATATATATACGTGTGCATGTTTATTTTTATCGTTTTGTAATTGCTACACCATCCCAATTAGAACTGCTTTTTTAAAAAAATGTTTTTGTATGATTTTTGTTATTAAAAAGATTATACTTGTCAGGCATTGGTGGTTGAAAGGTCAGTGACAGCTGCTTTACAAGTTGTCCCGGGTTTGCGGGTTCGCTTCCCGGCTGATGCTATGACACATGAGAGAAGAAAAAAAGATTATACTCACTGTTCATATTTTTAAAGTATTTATGTCATCATTTTTAATCCTATTTAATCGGTAAATTATTCTTTTATTTTATGCAATTTCAGGTTTTTATGGGGGGGGGGTATAATTTTATACCACTCGGGATATCATACTTATCTTTTAAATTGTTTTTCTTCTTTTTATATTGCAATTTGTTCACTACTATTATATTTATTTTGTTCTATTCTTAAAACTATGTTTGCTTTTATCTGAAGGTTTGTGATGAATGGTGTATTAGATGTGGGAATATGTAGGGTTATTTCCATTATCTATCAGCAAAGGCTCAGTTAGTTCCAGCGTTTGCCTTGAAATTAGAACAAATAGTATTCAAATCACCAGAAAATGGTTTTTTTCTGCAGAATAACCATGAATATGAATATCATACTTTTGTATATTTGGTGCTAATAATTGATTAAACATATTTAGACCTTGACTTAGGATTTTTATATTAGTATTACTATGTCAGAATTTTGATATATATATATCAAATCAAAACTACCCCAAATCCAAAATTAAAACAGACCAGCATAAAAATAATGTTTCACTGCTACAAGCAGACTTCTCAAGTGTAAAGAACTACAAAAACTACTCAATATATATATATATAATATTTAAAACTACCCACAAATCCATTCACTTCCCATCCACCTTTAATATTAAAAGAACTCTTAAATAAATTAATTGCTTCAGAATAATAAATTTTTAATAATAAAGACTCTTTAATTCTTCTTTTGATTTCATTTCTCTCAAAGAAGACAACCTTAGCTTCATCAAAATCAATAGAGTGGCCTGTATCTTTTTCATGGACATACAAAGCAGAACTAAGATATCTATTTTTAACTCTACTTTTATGAACCTTTATTCTTTCATTTAAACTCAAACTACTCTGACCTATGTAAACCTTCTTACAAGTAAACAAGGAATAAAATATACTACACCAGGAATAGTCTTTCTATCAAAAACTTCTTTTGTATTATTTAATAAATTATTCAATGTAACACCCCTTTTTCAAGCAATTTTCTTATTTCCAAACAATTTACTATTTCTACACACAATTTTATAAGAAGACAATTTAAATGGCAAAGAAATAAAATCATATTTTTCTTTAACCTTTACATCCTTACAAATATTACTATTAAATAAAAT
The DNA here is from genome assembly GCA_028023455.1 of Epiperipatus broadwayi. Lineage (NCBI taxonomy): Eukaryota > Metazoa > Onychophora > Udeonychophora > Euonychophora > Peripatidae > Epiperipatus > Epiperipatus broadwayi. Next base: position 3,741 of record JAQFVV010009541.1, on the reverse strand, counting down.
ACTTTTAACAAATTTATCAGAATATCCAACACTCAAGTAATCTTTATAAAATTGATATTTCTGAAACAAAGCTACCCCACTAGAATTATTTAATTTAATTCCCCTTTTAAAAAAATTTCTTAAGCAGCTACTTTATGAGATACAGACTGATAGCTATCAGGTTTAATTATAGATCTTAATTCTTTACTTTTAACTAAATGACTGCACAATAAACAATTAGTTTCTACATTTCTAATCACCAAAAGATCTAAAAATTTTAACTTACCAAAATCTAACCTCCCTCCTTCTAACACAAATTTTATAGAAGGATCAAAACAATTAAACTCATTTACAAATTCCTTCAATTTATCATTCTCAACTACAAATAAACAAGCATCAACATATCTGACAAATAATTTTACATATAAACAATTCTTTTTAATAATAATTTCCTCTTCCGTATAATTAATATAAACTGAACATATGAAAGAAGAAATAATATAACCTATTATTCACCCTTCCTTAATCTTATAAAAATTACCTTTATAAGTAAAATACATAGAATCTTCCAATAACAAAAGCAAATCTTTAATTATCTTAATTTATTTAATAAATTAATGCTTGTAATAAATGCTTGTAATGTTTATATATATATATATCACTTGATATTTTTATAAGTTAATATGGATGGATCAAAATATTGTGGCCACATTTAATGGTAAATGCATTAGAATGAATGACGGATGGCCAATGGGCCTCCCAGTAAGTGGGATAATCGCTAGTATTTTCCTCAATCATTTTGAAAAGCAAATACTGACTAAGTACTTTGCAATTGAACCAAAAATAATATATACACACTATATCAATGATGTATTCCTAGCAGCACCAGAATAACTAACAGATATTCAAAAAGAGCTGCAAATACAAACCTTCTTAACAATTAACTGCATATCAGAAAACCTCCAGCACAATGTTAAATATCTGGATATTCAAATTCATAGAGACCCACACCAACTTACCTATGCCATGATAGCCCAGCCATTGAAACTTGAGGATTTATACATTCGAACTCACCCAACTCACATAAATTGGCTGGACTTGCATCCTTCCTGCACAGAAATCACAGACTATGTAAATTTGAAGCCGACCGCAAAACGAACCTCACAAATTATATTAAAGATCTGGAAAATGTTGGATTTTCAAACATTATCTACAAAACGATTAGGCAATTTCAAACTAAACTTCAAACTGACATGGTTAGAAACAATAAACCAAGAATGCTGCTACCCTACTGTACCGGTATAAATCCACCACGCTTACTCATACACAGTACCCGAGTTCAAACCCAGTCCACGTTTAAGAATAAATTCCAAAACGCCAACTAAATTCAAACCCAAACCCCGGTATGACTAACCGATGATGACTTTATACCAGCACGGGGTTATCCCTTTTCTAGCTCAGCTCAGAACATAGACTAAATTCTTACAGTTAATGATATATAGATTTATTAGACTCTAGATACTGGAACGGTCATTCATGTAACGTATATATTTAAGTTGCCAATACAGACAGTAAGTGGCTACCTAGATTTAGAGAGTAATAAGGTGGAGGACACAAAAAGTAGATTAAATAAAGTGTTTAATAAGAAAAATAGAAACATATAAATATAGCGTTCAACAGTACGGTAAGACTTCCATGAATCCTCTTGTATTTAGCTACTAGTCTTTAGCGATCATTTTGTCTAGTGAACAAACTCATGCCAATAGCTGTATAGTTAAATGGTTGACGAGTGGTTAAGAGAATCAGAGTATTTGAGCATTGAAAAGATATTTATCTACAGGTTTTTTTTTATTAACTTATTTTATTCGAATCGACTCGATCCGTTACGTAGACGAACAGTTGGATGTGGTTTTATATAAATACAGCATGGAAGATAGATGTACTGGTGGTTGCCTAATTCAAGAGCCCTACAGTAATCACTTGCGGTGCATTAACGGAATACCGGGCGGCTTGTACTTTGACAAGGCTTAATGCCCCCAAGTAGCTCCGGGACACGACAACCAGCCGGGATCCTTTCGAACCCGGTGATCCAAGAGATTACCTGGGAAAGAAACTGCTTTCATTCCCCAATGGTAGTATGGCGAGACGCTAACTTCAGCGAAGGGAAGGCATTGCCACAGACATCAAGGACGAGTACTTGAAGAGGGTTTTTAAAAGAAATTATACAAAACCGGGAATCTGTTCGACTATTTCTACGCCACGGGCTGAGGTCCTTATCCCAATAAAATACAGCGGAATTAAACTGACCACGAAAACAATAATTAATTAAATTTACTCTGAAACCCCTAACCCTCCAGGTTGACCAGCGGTGGCGATAGTATAAAATTATACAATGAGTTATTTCTCAGATCATACATGACATTAATATAACACTTTGAAACCAACATATATATTTAAAATTGAACCTTAGATTGCAATTATATGACAACTTAAAATAGAATAATAAAAGGGATTTAACATTTACCAACTCGAAATATAAAAGAATATTTAATTCAGAAAACGAACTTACTTTTAAAAATAACTTGATCATTATTATACACTAGTTTACACAGAGTTGGGAAATATTACTATTGGCATCGTTTGTTTATGGAATACGCAACACAAAAAAACATAAAGGCATTCATTTAAAGTATTAGTACGATTAATTACAATTTATATAAATTATTCTAAAGACTAGAGCGGAGGATTAAAAGAAAAGAAAATTTACTGACAGGTTAAACAATAGCATTATAAATGACATAAAAACTTACATGTAATTTATTTGATTGACAACATTAAGCTCGGGAGAAAGTTAAAAGTTCGTGTAACACAGTTACTCTTCTTTCTTCATCCGGCTTGGCTGTTCCCGATTGATATTTCCGACGAACGTAGGCGCGCATTTTGAAAGTTATTTGCAAGGCATTGTCAATTTGGAGATTGGAAGCTAGAAACTATGAAGCACATACAACATGATCAGTCAGCGGCACGAAGATCCAAATTGGCGGGGCAGAGACCAGCTCCTGGCACTTAGCCCATCAACATTGCGGTTTACTGGTGAACTTCTTAACAAATTTATAGGAATTACTCTAGCAGCTGCAGTGCTGTCTTAAGACTACCTCTCTCAACCACGTCAAAAGTTAGAATAAGTTTTTCTTTAAGATGGCCACGATTGACCTTTCCGCCTGGTTTAGTGTTTAAGCTCCGCCTACTTTCTCTAGCTTCCAGCCATCTAGCTTGACCATACAACATTAATTATCCATTCCCATTGTTCTTTTACCTTAGTACGCAATTTTTAAATTGACACGGTAATTACAAATATACATTTCTTATCTCATTTCGAATACAATTTAATTACTCTGTACATTTGTGTAATTTAGATTTTAATTAAAAACACTGATCAAAGGAATGTGACTTTTGATCAGTATTTTTAAACAACTTTGTACAATTTTAAAAAAAACCAAAATTCAAACAAACACGCCCGCAATGAACTTTAAATTAAATTGATATAAATTCACAACCACGCACACACGAATATTATTTCATGGTTTGTGACATTTATATCCGGAATCTTACATATTGATTTACAAAACCTAAAATATATAACTAATTTTTTTATTATGACTGAAAATAAACAAATCCCACTGCGGGCGGATAGTAGTTCGAATTACCGTACTTAAAACAGATGAAACGACGATCGGTTCTTCGATCTGTCTGTTTCACTAC
>JAQFVV010009540.1:0-11842 GCA_028023455.1 Epiperipatus broadwayi | reverse complement strand
ACAATATATATATATATATATATATTGTGCCCTTTTGTATGGGTCTCCATAAATTGTTGTATCAATCTATTTAAAAAATTTTAAATTTAAGATATATTTAGCTATATGATGTTAATTTTATTTATGATAATCTTTTAAAAAGTGTAATTAAAGTAATTCATGAGTATTTGATATGTAAAAATTGTGCTGATGTTTGAGAGAGACGTTTCAATGGGAATGATAATGGTATATGGTTGGGAAAACTGGCCATAATTAATACTGCATTAATAAATTTAATAAATAAATGTTTAAAGTTAAAAGTTTTAAAAAGACAAGTTAAAATTAAATGCATATATTTATTGTTGATAAAAATTAATATTTAATAAATGAATATAAATATTTTAATTATTAGTAGTACATAATAGAAGATTAATATTTGATTTTAATAATATCGAATTATTATTTTAAAAAATTGTTATAAGATATTATTTATTTTAAAAATATTTATTTTTAAAAAAATGAAATTGTTAGTTTATTTTTAGATTATTACAAGCGTTTGTAGTTGTGTTGTAAAACAGATGTTAGTTAGACACATACACACATGCTTGGGAGTTTTTTTTAGTAAAGTTGGAAAGCTATTTTAAAAATTCTGTTATAAAATTTATAAATATTATATTGGCTATCACGAAATAAAAATAAAAATAATTAATGTGAAATATTAAATCTGATTTTTAAAATACTGCTTAAAAAACATAACGAATAAAAATAGACTTAATTTATTTATAAAAATAATCTTATAAAAGTTAAAAGTGAAATAAAGTAAGAAAGCATATTTTAAAAAAATGTTTAATGGATTTAAATAAATAATAAAGATTAATTTAAGAATTTAATAATGTGATAAATAATAAATATTAAATAAGTCATTATTTATTTTTAATTCTGTCTTGTTGGTAAAATATGTAAATAAGCTAGCAAGTTGATTGTTTAATTTACCAATCAAGTGGGAGTTTCTTCGGGTATAAAACCAAGGTTCAATTGTTCGGAGGGGGATTGTGATTGAAAATCTAAAAGTAAAGTGTGCTATTAGAAATAGCTAAGTAATTATAGACGCTCTCAAAATCGTTTTAAAATTATAAGAGAGTAGTTTTTTTAAAATAATTTATAAAAGTTTACCGACAAATATGCAGTGCTAATTTTAATTATAATTTCCTATCGTCTCGATCGAAGCTCAATTTACTATCAAATAGTCATGAAAACATCGTATCAGGATAAAATGTATTGGAGACTTTATGCTAAAAATTTAACAAACGCTGGATTAACTAGGAGAGTTATTAGATGCATAAAAGTAATACGTTGGACTTTGTATAAATTTAAAAGCTAATGGTAATTAATTTTTATAAAATAGATATTTAAAAGAATGAGAAATACTTCTTTATGAAGAAAGTATTTATAAATTATAAATCTAAGTATATAACTTAGTAAAGATGGTAAATAATAATGATTACATAAATGCTTGCCTTGTTAAGTCTTTATGGTGTAAAAGACTAAATTCTGACAGTTTTAAAAGGCAAATAAATTGGAAATTTAATGGGTAAAGAAATACTTATAAGTAAAAAATTATTATATTATTAAAGTCTGAACGCTAGTCGTACAGAAGAATCTAAAATTAATCTTACCTAAATATTCGTTAAGGAATGCGCAAATATACGTGGATATCCAAATCAATTAAAATAATTAAACAAGAACTTTATAAATTATAGACTAATGCTAAAAATAATAACTTTTAAATAATATTTTTTTTTTTTCATCTTTAAAAGAAATGAATCCGGATCTTATAAACTATTTTAATTATTATTTTATTTTTATGGTGGAACTAACTTTGACTTTTATTTTATTTTTTTTTTTTAAAAAAAAAACGTTTTCATTTATTCTATAAAAACTTTTAAAAAACACGTGATGTACCGGAAAAGGAAGTAATGTTTGGTGAAAATTTGTGCCTAGGAAAAAGAACAATTATAGCTGGAAGAAGACACCGTTGGATTTTATGTAATATGTTTTATTTATTAACTAACATAAATATTTAATTAATTATTAATTTATTAAAGATAGGAAAGGTACATTTACATCTTTTAAAAAAAAAGCTAAATATTAATATAACATTTTATTGCATAAAGTTTATTTTATAATTATACAACACGTAATATTTTAAAGAATAATTGTTGAGTGTAAATGTGAAATTATTTTGTAAAACTGAAATCCTGGAGGACATCATGTGATGGACTGTACATTGAAGTATCATTTATGGTAAAAATTATGTAATAATAATTTGATGTATTTGCTATGTTTTCTTTAGATCAACCAAATGTTATTTGATTGTTGAATGAATGTATTAATATTTAAATAATATACACGCATAAGATTAATAATAGCAGTTTTATTTTAATATGCATACTTTAAATTGATGATGTAAATTTAGTACAACATAATATGAGAACCTAGAAATAATTATATGATTCTTTCGTGAATAAATTTTAATGTTTCTGTTACAATATTAGGAATTAGATTTATTATTAGTGTAAGTTATTTATTTTTCCTTTTCAAGTTAGTAAGAGGTATATAAAATCTATATTTTATTTTTTATTTTTATTAGATAAGTTAAGTTAATTTTATGTAGAAATTTATATTTTGATTGAAGGCTTATCGTATATAGATGATGAGGTATAAGAGATTTTGGATAAATATTATTTTTTTTTTTTTTAAATTGGTCATCTATTTTTCTGAAGTTAAATAAGGTTAAAATGACTTTTGTAGATAGAAGTTTTTTTTTTAGGAAGGAATAAGAATAACAAGTAAAGAAGAGTAATAGTTTAAAAATAGAAAAGAATCATAGAATTTTATTTAATATAATACGTTATAAAATTTGAAATTGTTGAATAATTTTAAATATTATTTTAAAAGAACATATACGTATTGCATATTTTGATAAGACATGTGGTATGACATTACATCGGAAGGACATAAATAATTATAATTAATAATTGTTATTATATTACAAAGCTATATCAGTTTATACATTAATTGATCTTTGAGTAATATTAATAGTAAATGTAATACATACTAGTATATTATAATCTAAATAGCAGTAAGACTTCAGTGAAGTAGCATTTTAATTATTAAAGTCTGTTTATTTACATATATGCTACATGAATGATATTTCACATAAACCTTTTCTTATATTAATTGATAACAAATGATGTTTATTTAAATTAAAGTCATAAACTTAATTGAATGTTATTGATAGAACATTTAATAAATGTATAAATTATCTATTTATGATTATGGAAATAGTAACAGTGTAAAAATCTTGTATTATCATTTTTCTTATTTTGTTTTATTTTCTTTAGTTCCATTTGTAAATGTAAATAGTGTAAATAAGTTATATGTTAAAGTTGATGTAAATAAATTTGTTAAGTTGTTTAAAAGATGTGTCGAATTCATTATTTTACACCACAGCATTTGACAACAGATAATTTGAATATACATAATATTTGCACAATATGAATTTATTATTATTATTATTTTTTAGTAAGAAACACAATATTTTCTTAATATAATTTATAGAAATTGATTGACATTAACATATAATATTACAATGGTCACAAAGTAATTATAATGCACAATATAAGAGTATAATATTATTTATTGCCACAGATTGTTAAATTATAATATTTTGGCATATTTTAAAATTAAGATACTATATGGAAATGAAAGACATGTATATGATTTACTTATTTTCTTAATGATTAATAGTATAATCAAATAGATAAGATTAAGTTATACACTAAAGATTATTATTGTTAGTTATTGTTATTAGAATAAGTTAGGTGTATTTAGGTTTGATATTAAATCCCTTATCATTCCTATCTACCTGAATTATTATTACTTTAAGATAATTAGAAGAACCTGAGATCGTTTAATTATATTTCCTTAACAAAAGATTGAGATTTATTTATCTATTATTATTAAAGATAGTTCATTTATAAAAGTCATAAGAGTGCTATAGAGTTAGTAATGAGATAATAAAGAGGTAATAGTATTCTTATGCCATTGAGACAGTGTCTTGGAAAGACATTGGTTCAATGTAAATCTAATTACCAATTGTAACTTCACTTCACAGTCTCATGATTTTAGTAAATATTTATTTAATTAGTACATAATATTGAACTATATTAATTTTGATAAGTTTGTAATAAATCTGATAAGTTATAATATTATAAAAATATATTAAAGATAGTTGTACATATTTTAGCTGAGCATAATGATTTAATTGAGCTAGTCATATTTTTAAATTATATCATATATCGAGAAGTGAGGGTACAATATATATATATATATATAACTGCACAAAGCCCAACGCATTGTTTTATATAATATTATGCAGTACTGCCAATCAATGCAAACTTCTGGAAGGCAATATAAAATTTTAGGTACCCTAAATAGATATCAACATTGATTGGCCCAATCTAGGTCTATGATGAGGGATCTTATTACTTTTTTTCTTTGCTCACCAGCTGCTTCTAAGAATAGAATTTAAGTTTGACTATTATGATTGTACAAATCATACAAAAAAAGATTATTCATACACATAGCTTTCAAGAAAACTCAACTGACATTTCATTTAAGTGTTATTGACACCAAAACCATGGCGTGGAGGCGACATTATGAATTTGTCTCTTCTAAGTAAAGAGGAATTAAAGAATTTTCTTTCAGTTAACAGCAAACTTCATTTTAAATCCATATGTATATATATGGACACACAACCACGGTTCAATTTTTTCAACATTTCTTCACTAATACATTTTTTTTAAAACTTCTCATTCTTACATTTTAAATTTATGGTGATTGTAAGATAAAAGTTATACAGAATAATAGTAATGATATTTGACAATATGTGACAAGAGCCCCAACTCATTTGAAGTGTATTAGTAATTATTTGCACTTTTTTCCGAATATTTAAAGTTGAAGAATGGAATGCCTCATACTATGGTGAAACCAAAGCCACCATAGTTACTAGGTTATGGCAACATAAGTATAGGTATAATAAGTCATATACCAACCCAGAATGGAGTTCAATATTCGTACATCAAAAAGTGGCCAGACATGAGTTTGAACCCACTATTGCAAAACTGGTTTGTACTGAGAGGCACAATGTTAAACATAAGGTAAAGGAGACTTACTTCATAGTGGAAGACACCTTCACCATTAATCACAAAGAATCATGTTTCACTATATCCAAAAGAGAACTAATTGACTCATTTGCATAAAGTTTGCATATTGTGCATACATAATGATTCCTATGATTGATCATAGCCTCTTATGATTATGAGAAATATACTTTCTTGAAGCTCAAAAGAATTTTTAATTTGTTAATTATCATTTATGTAGCTTTACATTATATGTGTGTTGGCACAATTTTATTATTAGAATTACTGAGTGTAATTAAAGGATGAAAGTATGGATGCACCAACTTATGTAGGAAGATGATCATGTCATTAGATACTTATATTGGCCAGGCCCTGTACAAAATTAAATGGGGAAGGAAACATTATAATAAAACAGAATGAAAGATTTTTTTTACACATGCTAGTAATTATTATTCATCAAAAACATAATGACCTTTATTCAATCATACAATTCATGATATGCTATAACTATTTTTAGTCTAACATAGTTTTTGATTATTGTGAATTTATAGTTCTCGATATTTAAATTGAAAATCTCTTAATAAATATTCCATATATAAATGATAAAAAGCTAATAGATTTGTAATTTTTTTAATCATTTCTGTTTTATACTTATCAATAATTATTAAACATATATATATATATATATATATATATATATATATATATATATATATATATATATATATATATATATATATATATATATATATATATATATATATATATTGTGTCTGTGTGTGAAATTTAAAATTTTCCTGAATTGTTATTACAGTAAGGAATAGAAATAAGATTATATCCATGTAAGCAGGAATAACTTGAGCCTCTGTTGTTGCCAGGCCACTATTAATCATTATTAACTAACAATCATCCTGAGGTTAAACAAGTTTTCTTCATTAACCTATAATAACTCTCTTGTTGGATTTTTTTATGTTGTTAAATGGATTTAAAAACTAGAAAGCTATTATAGTTTAATAGGTAAATTTAAAATCAATAGAGTTTGATAGGATAGTGGAAGTAAAAAATAATCTCTCAAGAAAATACAAAGTGGAAAAAAATTAAAATTGTATAACCTATAAATGCTAAACAGTCTTTCAAACGCCATTTATTGCAAAGTATCAACTTTTTACAAATAGTTGAGCAAATGGAAAATGATATAAACATGTTTGAATATAACTTCCTCTAATTGTGACATTCCACAATGGAAATTCATATCATTACTAACAAAATTGACTATTTATGATCTCCAGTCATGAAAGAAATACTGGACATGAAATATATCCTCAAATAATTAACGATATCTGCAGTGAGCTCATGATAAGAAGATGAAGATAAAGGAAGCACAGTTTATTGCCAAATTTAATAACATTAATCAGGGGAACACAAATCCCTCACTGAGCATGCAGTGGAATATTAGTGGGTTGGATTAATTAAATCACCATGTTTCTGATACGTGTATTAAAAGCATGCTCGGGTAAATATACTACTATTATAAAAGTTTTCTTCTCTGTGTGACACATAGATATACGTATGTATACAATTTATTGTTAATGCATATATTTCATTAATTAGTATAATGCTTTCCTTATAATATTAATGAGTTAAATGTCCTATTTTATTTAAACAGTAATAAAAGTTTTATATTAATCGTGCTTTACTTAAGCTTACTTTGTGGCAGCCATTCCAATGTGTAGATGTGTAAATGGAATATAGAAATAATTTGGACAACTGAATGATAATGATGATTAAGAATTTAAAAAGTACATATTATTTTTACTAATTATAATTTTATTAAATCTGTCTGATAGAGGTTGTATGTGTTTTTTAGTATACATATTAGAAGGCAAATTATATCTCATGACCACCATATTCTATCCTTACCCGAGCTCATAAAACAATAGCACAAACTTCTTATCTAGTCCTTACTCATCCAATATCACCAGACTACTTTCAAGTTTGTGGATTTTATCAGTGAAGAGCCTCGGATCTGAGGGCATTGTGTCTAGATCTTAAGATCTCATGCAATCTTCCAACAGCCACTTTTTATCTATTAGGTTAACTATAAAGTTATGAGACCCAATTAAAAATATGTTTTCAATCCAAGCTCATTCATTTATATGCTCATATAAATATGAATCTAGCTCAGTATCTACAGATTTTAGTGTATTGGTTTTAAAAACTACAGTCACTAGGACTGTATGGCTAGTATTGGTATAAAACCACTAAACATCACATGATCACCATGTGTTTACACAAGCTGTTAAAACAATAGCCATCTCTCTATACCATAGTGACACCCAGTGTAAGCCTTAGTGATCAATGTGGTGAACTGGGTTCAAATCCAATATAAATATACAAGTGAATGAGATTGGATTGAAAACATTATTGTGTTCTCATCTTTGTCTTTTAACTTTATAGTTAACCAAATAAATATAAAAAAAAGACTTCTTGGGAGTTGCATTAAATTCTATGAGCTAGATGTCATGCTTTCAAATCAAATGCTCCTCACCACAATCTAGAAACTAATCTGAAGAATAGAAATTTATCCACAAACTTCTTATACCCATTGCTTACTAAGTTTTACACTAGGTAGCACTTTTGTATGGAAAGTCGAACGGGATCTTTAGCAACAAGAGAATATACTTGTAAATGGAAAATTATGGGTGATTTAGTGTGCAAATTGTGTAAGGAAGGTATAGAAAATATTAGGCATCTGTTGATTGAATGTAAATGCTTAAAAGCAGAAAGGGTACAGATAATGAAGTTATGGGAGAATAGGTATGAACAAAGTGACTATACAGAAAGTGAGTTATTAGTTTTTATGCTGGGTTTGCGAAGAAGATAAGGGGGATTTAGATATAAAAGCTATAGAGTTAACAAAGATTATGTGGTGGAAATGGGATGGGGCAGAATATGGGGAAGACTTAGAGTGGGGGAATGGAAAACAAAGTGGCTAACAGGTTTATCTGGGCATAATTGCTGAGATATTCTTGACTTCATTTAAGGAGAAGCCATAATACATCACATCCACATCACTACCATTTTAAAGTAAATTGTATTTACTTTCTATCCATGTAATCTCAATTCTTACACAAATTTAATGATCCACAATAGGGAAATTTAAATGTTACATCCAAAAATGTATACCAATTTAATAATCTTACTTAATTTTTTTAAAATAAGAAAGCCAGTATTCATTGTTGAAGTGAAGAAAAAGAGACTAATATGTTACTTACTACCTAATTAAAACAAGCTAAGACATAAGTTCACAGTGGAAATAATTGCAGCAATTAAGTTAATTATATATAAATTGGTACTTTTGCCTAATTTATTATATAGAACTCATGCTCTTCAGGAATTCAATGCATCAGAAAAATTTCATTTGAATGTTGGATGTTGTGTGAAATTTGTAAAAGTGCAATGTAAAGTTCCAAAAGAACCAAGAAATATATTCGTCACATTTCTGGATAAGATAATTTGGTTTCTACTATTATAAAAATCACATATTGTTTAAAATGTGAAACGAATGATGTAGAACTTTCTGAAGGTATTTATGTATTGGACTATTGATTATCTTTATAAAAAAAATAACTACTATCACTTTCTAGCTCCTAGTTCTTATCAGTGAGGAGCCTTGTAAACTTAGAGTATTGAACCTAGATCTTAGTCATTTTTATGCACAAACATTCTGCATCCATTGATTACTGGGGCTTGAACATTGTGACGCTACTGTATGGAGGTATTAAATTACTTTAAAAAAAATTCAAAGGGAAGTAGGAAGACATGCATTGGATGCAGAAGTATGGACAGCAAGGGAGGCAATTCAAGGAGAAATGGGATGGTCAAGTTTTCATATGAGAGATGCAAAAAGTAAAATGAAAATGTTTGGTAGGTTGCAGTTTATGGATAATAAAAAAATAGCCAAAATAGTATTTAATTTGGTTATGAGTAAAGGGCAGGTAACAAGATGGGTGAGAAAGGTAATGCGGTATGCAAAAGATTTGGATAAAGAATTTATATCAGTATAATTGTTCAAAAGATGGGATGATTGTGTTAAGAGGATTGTTGAGTGTTATAGTAGTGAGGAATGGGATAAAAGAATAGATCATATTTATGGAGTTAGAGAGATGGAGAAATAGTATGGAGAGTAAAAAGAGTTTAAATATATGTAGAAATAAACAGAATATTAGGTGTGAGTTAATATATGATAATAGTAAGGAAATTAGTTTATTGTTTAAGGCTCGAATGGGATCTTTAGCTACAAGAGAATATACATGTAAATGGAAAAATATGGGTAATTTATTTTGTAAATTATGTAAGGAAGGAATAGAAAATATTAGGCATTTGTTAATTGTATGTAAATGCTTGAAAACAGAAAGGGTACATATAATGAAGTTATGGAAGAATAAATATGAAAAAAGTGATTATACAGAAAGTGAATTATTGGTTTTTATGCTGGGTTTGGGAAAAGATAAGTGGGATTTAGATATAAAGGTTATAGAGTTGATAAATATTATCTTCCGATCTGGGATAGAGCAGATTGTGGGTAAATTTAGAGTGGGGAATGTAAAATAAAGTGGCTAACAGGTTTATCTGGGCATAATTGCTGAGATATTCTTGACTTCATTTAAGGAGAAGCCACAATACATCACATCACATTATTGTTTTAACAGCTTGTGTAAATACAGGGAATAATGACCATGTGATGTTTATTGTTTTAATATCCAATCCTTCCCATGGAATGATGGTGACTGTGATTATTAAAAAAACCAAAGCCACCAAATTGTATAAAAAATTAAACTGGGTTCACATCTGTATGACTCTATAAAGAAAATGAATTTGCATTGAATTTTTTTATTTTATTATTTTTTTTTTTATGTGTGAAAGCATGGCCTGGAATATATTTTTATTTTCATTTTATGGTTCATAGCTTTAATTAACTTAAAGAATAAAAGACGGCTTTAAATCCTAAGATCTAGGTGCAGTATATCTAAGATCATTCACTGATGAAAGCTACAAGCTAGAAAGTAATTTGGGGATAAATTACTAGATAAGTAATCAGAAAATAATAATGAATTCTTCGTAACAGCTCTCTAAATCTCAGTAATAATGTTACACATGAAAAGCCTTTTTCAACACCTGGTTTGGTGAGCCTTTTCAAATGTTACTAATCTATTGCAGGACATTTATGCTCAACACTGCCAATAATCAGCTTAGTCTGCAGAGAGAAACAACTTGAGAAGAAAGATAAAAGAGGCCATGACTCTCAAAAGCGCTCAGCTTATGGTTTAATAAGATATTAAATATTACTTTTGTGTGTTATACGTTTATAGCCCTAGTATTGAATTACAGAGTATTAACCGAACATGCAAAGTTTAAAGAATTTAAGTTCAGTATTAGACATAGTTAACGAATTAAATAGATTAGTAACATTTGAAAGGGGTACCAAAACAGGTATTAGCAAAAAATATTTTTTCATATTTCATAACATCGGCCGGGAGGCGAACCACAACAACCGTCTGCAACCAACTACTGCATGCATGGCGTCTGGCTGACCTCTTGGCTAACAACGCTTGACATGTGTAATATTAATACTGAGATTTATATAACTTATAAAGAATTCATTATTATTTTTTGATTATTTTATGGAAGACACCATAAAGATTTTTTATTTTTTCAATTTTGATGATATTGCTAGATAGGGATTTTATGTATAACCTTCTTGCATCTGTTGATTATATTATGGTATCATTCCTTGGGTGACACTACTGTATGTAGATATGTATTTTTATAATGGATTATTTCCATCATCTAATATGTGTGTTGAATGTCTTTAGAGAAGTTTAATTTTAATTAAATATTCCAAATGCATTCAACTGTTAGTAATATCACAGCAAACAGGTTAGTATATGCACAACGTTTCAAGAGGGTATTTTCTCCCCTCTTCTTCAGGTGTTGCTGGCCTGACCAGTGACAGTACTAGCATGGGATTCGAACCTGGGTCCTTAGATTCTTGATTGGTGAATTTTAAAGTAATGCTCTAACCAACTTAACCATCCTGCCAAAGGCAACAGTATGTAGTAATTTCATATACTTATCTATGAGGTTCCTCATCTGTTTGCTGTAGATATTACTAACAGTTGAGTGCATATACTAACCTGTTTGCTGTGATATTACTAACAGTTGAATGCATTTGGAATATTTAACTAAAATTAAACTTTTCTAAAGACATTCAACACACATATTAGATGATGGAAATAGTCAAATATAAAAATACAGCTAGAACACCATCATCACAAACCTTCAGAAAAATAATGTGTATGAGAGTTTGTTACTATTACTACTAATACTTCACTACTACTACAATTAACTTATTTATATGTGCTTCACAGATTGGTCATATAATCATTTAATGCCACACTTATCTCTTGTATAATATTATTTTTATTTAATAATACGCTGATGCGGTGCGAAACTTTTTATGTAATAATTTGTAGATTTTTATATATATATATCTGTATTCTAATTTGCAGACTTGACGGCTTTCAGATCCCTAGTTGCTCCATATTCATAGTCTTTTCAGATTATTAGTTATATCAAATGCACACAAATTGCCTCCT
>JAQFVV010009539.1:0-11849 GCA_028023455.1 Epiperipatus broadwayi | reverse complement strand
TCTATCTATCTATCTATCTATCTATCTATCTATCTATCTATCTATCTATCTATCTATCTATCTATCTATCTATCTATCTATCTATCTATCTATCTATCTATCTATCTATCTATCTATCTATCTATCTATCTATCTATCTATCTATCTATCTATCTATCTATCTATCTATCTATCTATCTATCTATCATCTATCTATCTATCTATCTATCTATCTATCTATCTATCTATCTATCTATCTATCTATCTATCTATCTATCTATCTATCTATCTATCTATCTATCTATCTATCTATCTATCTATCTATCTATCTATCTATCTATCTATCTATCTATCTATCTATCTATCTATCTATCTATCTATCTATCTATCTATCTATCTATCTATCTATCTATCTATCTATCTATCTATCTATCTATCTATCTATCTATCTATCTATCTATCTATCTATCTATCTATCTATCTATCTATCTATCTATCTATCTATCTATCTATCTATCTATCTATCTGTGTGTCTTTATGTCTGTCTGTCTATCTATTTAATTAACTATATACTTACACATCTATATTTTTGCTGCTTATATTGTCACAATATTTATCCATATTAGCAATAATAAAATTATTAATTTTTAAAATTATCATCCATTACTAACTTAGCACAATTATATAAAATATGGACACAATAATAAACAATATATATATGTTCTATTTTTGTATTGTATTTTATACAGTAACTAGAGAAAATTAAACAATAAAATAAGCATTGTCTATAAACTGAGCAGTTGACACTTTTTGAGTATAAAATATCAGCATAAGCATTTCTTTTAAATATATATCAGCTTACACTATTTTTAAAGTATGTAAACACTCTCAACTTACTCTTTTTTAAGACATTTTATATAACATATACATTTGAATATGTTACTTTTTTATTAGTACTGTAATAATTTTAAAAAAAAATTAAATGAATATATGTTAAAAACTAATGTTGTGCATTATGTATTGTGCCAGCCAAAACATGCTTATCCATCTAACACGAGCTGGAACTCACAAAATGTACTTCAAACCCAGTCAAGCCCGAGATTTAGGTCAGAGACCAGCCTGGATTTGAACCCACTCTCCAAGCACCAGATCTAACACCCAATGGATAACATAACAATGGTAGCACACGAGATTTAATTCTTCATCCGGCCCACTAGCAAATCGGAGAAAACAATAAGACTCATGGACTTAAACATATATATAAACAACTTAAATACTAGACATTCCACGGATAAAATCTAACATATTTAAATAATAGGGGCTTTACTAATGAATACTTATGGGCAATTAGTGAATTGGATTGATTTAATAATGAGACAGAAACTGATATATGATGAATTAAAATATATTTATTGACAATTGTTGTTGGCAAAATAGGTTTGTGGCTATGATTCAATGGAGCCAAATATCCTGCTATACAACTAATCACTACATTAACTTATTTGTTATGTCCTTTTATAATCAGTTCGAGTGGCCCTTTTACGTAAAATCAAACCAAGTCTGGAGTGAAACTTCATACATCTTAATTATAATAAATTTATTTTAACTGTGGGCTTTTAAAGCGTCCCAGATAGCTTTAGATCGAACGGGTTTTCAAGAATGCTTCGGATCAACGCCGAAGACTGCATATTAGGGAGGGAAGAGTTGGCTATAACGATTTTACTAATACGCTAGGCACAAGTAAAATATAATAATAAAGTGGCTCTGCGGATGGAAGAATAGTTTTAGGGTTTTTGTGACAAACAACGGTTTACCCAATAACCGATCGTCATGCTGCAAAAGGGAACCTTTATTTGGTTCATAAGAAACGGGGGACTTACGTGCTAATCTGGCCCATAGCTCAGACTTCACTACTGAACTACCCATAAGAGAAGATGTGCTGGCAACGCCGTGGCTCCATCTTATATATGTATAAAAAAAACAGCACAACAAGGAAATCTAAATAAGTTTCACATCCGCCAAGCCGAAGGATATTATAAATTAAATATCATATATTAAATGAACACCAGTTCATCAGCTTGATCAAAAGAGCCAACTCTTCTGTAGCATGAGAAATATGTATATGCTACTGACGGGAATATATACAAACTTTACTTTATCCCGTTCAATCTCTTTAGTTATCTATAACTAATAAACTCTTAAAAGGTGGAAAAGTATATTTAATAAGGGACTTGCGAATACTTAACTAAAAAAATATACTTATAATTACACTCCAGGCTAGTTTAATCTTTAGCAATATAATAATTAAAGGTTGAAAAGCCACATTTTATATTTATATTAATTAATTTATTAAATGACAAAATATGAATTTGGGTTTCGAAACAGCGCACGAAATGACGCTATATAAATAATAATACGAAGATGTTTAATTTATATGTTTAAAACATATTCTATAATTAAATACATGCCGTTTCGAAACATAGGCACAACTAATAATAAATAAAAATAAGCAAAAGAAAAGCAAAATATAACTGCAGGGATTAAATTATATAGCAAAATATTAATTAATAAAGAAAAATTTGCAAAAGTATTACATTTTCTAGAATTAAAATATTATTTTAGGAAACAATTTAGACAGTTTACAATTAAGGAAAAATTAGCAAAAAGTATTTCATTTAAATATTAGCGAGAAAGTTCAATGATATGGTTAGCTAACCTGTTTTGAAGAAACAATGACTGTTCTTGAAATTTACAGAGCTCTGCAATTTTAAATATTACAACAGTTCTCCTGTAGATGGGCTGGAGATATTCGAACTGGAATGAAGGTGAATTCTTGGGCGGCTTATGGCATCTTCACTTTAGTTGGGAGACGATTTTTTTAAAATAGTGTTTCTTTAGCTGGATTGAAATCGGAACGAGGGCAAATTATTTTTACGGCTTATGGCATCTTCAAATTTAGTTGGTGTAAGCTTGGTTGTTCCTTTGGCATTTGATGGATTGAACTAGGCGTTCCATCACGGGAAAGCAGCAAAATTTTGCCTGACTTTAGCCAGACATGTTACGGTTGAACAATTTTGACTTCTGATGTTATCTCTCTTCAAAAGCATGATGGATTCTCCCTTCCCGCTTAAAATAAGGCCTATTTATATCCTTCTACTAAACTTTAACACCTTTCTGGAATTTCGTAAACCTCGGGACCAATTGACTTTTAATTAAAGCAAAATAATATAATTCAATTTCTACAACAACTGATAAAATCTCCGAGGTGTTATATTCAATTTCCTTAAAAAATGTATCAAAATATATAAACTATATAATTTGATTCATTTTCATTAATTAAATTCCTTTTCAGGTGTTATTACTTAGCAGAAGGAACGGTATTCTGATTTAATGAAAAAGTCTTTTGTTGCAAACAAAAATCAATCAGAAAACAGATTTTACTTTTTTACCCGGGTGTGTCACTAATTGATATCTTGTTTACAAAAATTCTCATTTTTTTAATTGCGAACAGATAATTCTTATTTTATAAAACTAAATAACTTTTAACATATTTGTTTATTTAAAAAAAAGCAAATTTAAAGAAAATACTTGTTTCAACTATATATGTAAAACATTAAATCAGAAAACCGTTAAATAAATTAAAGAAAACATTTACATTACTTTTATTTAAACTTAAATATATATGAATCATTTTGCCGTTATTCCAAGGTTTAAATTATCCATCCACATACGAATATTATAGCGAATATAATTAAGAATTGACTGAAAATTAATAAAACATTTTATAATAATTTATGAGCATTTCTCCGCTATAATTTTATCAAACCTGTCTAATTATAGCGTGTTTTCGTATGTACATGGATGATGCCATTCAAGCGGCCATTGTAGCAAAGTTTTCCCGCTCGACTTATATATTACATTTTTACATTAAAAATAGGTTCGAAATTAGTTTAGACGAGTAGGTCATTAGGTTGATGGTGAAACGGAAAGGGATTGGAGATTTCCGTTTCAGTATAGATAGACTTCAAGGGACATGCTATATATATATAGATAAAACAAATAAAATGTTTATTAATTAAAAAATATTGTAACAATAAAAATAATAAATATGATGGTAATTAATTATTATATGCAGTCTTTCAATCTACAGAAGTACTTTCAGTTAATTACTTAACCTTCTTCAACTGCCATTAAATTCTAAAAACATAAGGGGAGCAAACATCATCAACTCAAATCCCAGAAATCCCAAATTTAAGGAGGAAATTTTCATAAACAGAAATAAGATGAATATAATTAATAGACAAGCTGCTAGTGTTAAAACTCAGGAATCCTGGAATTTGAGTTGATGATAATTGCTTCTATTATTATTTTTGAATTTAAAAGCAGTTGAAAAGGGTTAAGTAATTAACAAAAAGTACTTCTGCAGATTGAAAGACTGTATATAAGAGTTAATTACTGTTATATTTATTATTTTTATTGTTGCTATATACATATATTGAATTAAATCTTTCTATGGAGTGTTATTATAATAATGAAGAGAAATGATGAACAGATGACAATACCCATTTTACTTCAGCAAAAGACCACCAACAAAAGAGCTCTTATAGTTAATGAGAAAAACTTGTTTAGTCTCAATAATTGTCAATTAGTAATAATTGATAATTTCTTGGTAATATCAAAATTTATATATATATATATGTTAGAAAAACAATATTAACTATGATAATAAAAAAAGTTATGAATGTAAACACACATTCACACACACACACATACTTATAATGCTAGTGATGTAAGTTGTCATCATTATTGTCCATACATGCTTACACACACAAAAATTCAAGGGTTCCTACACTAAAATTTGCTTTTAATATTATTTTAATAAAGATAAAAATTAACTGTTATAATTATTACTATTTAAGTTTTTGTGTAAAAATGTGAATAAAAAAGTATGCAGCACTAAATAATTTACAAATATTTAGTTAAAACATTATTTATTTTAAAAGTAAAGCAAGTAAGATAAAAATACTCTTGCAGATTTCTTCTATTTTTTAATATTCCCTAACATTTATTTATTATATAAACATCACTATATATAATTCAAATAATCACTGATGTAATTTATCATATTTAATAAGCTATAATTTATAAAATATGAATCAGAATATTTTTCATAGTAAAATAAGAAATTGAATGATATAAACTATAATCAAGTTCTGGAATGCAAATTTATACAGTACTATAAATTTTCTTCGTCCATTTCTTTATGTCACTAGTCTCAAATCAAAATTTATTCTACTTGATTGTTTTAATTTGTTGTTTCAAATGATTAAAAAATGCAAATACATAGATATATAAACAAAATTTGTTATTTATATTTACAAAAAATAAACACTAAATATATAAAAAAGTATCTTCAAAAAGTGCATTGATGCACGTTGTAATGGAATCCATGAGGACTTATCAAATCAGATTAAAAACTGATT
Organism: Epiperipatus broadwayi; assembly: GCA_028023455.1. NCBI lineage: Eukaryota > Metazoa > Onychophora > Udeonychophora > Euonychophora > Peripatidae > Epiperipatus > Epiperipatus broadwayi. The sequence goes on along the minus strand of JAQFVV010009539.1, from coordinate 6,387 downwards.
TTTTACCTAATACTAAAATATAAAAGTTGCATATGAAGAAAATAAAATATTCAATAAATTAACACAATATTAAATGTTGTATGAAAATAGGTGGAAACCACGTAATAGCCTAAATTAATCTATCAATTCTCCATAATGAAAAACATAGGCATTTGATTGAAAAGTTATATTATCTAATATATTATTTCACAATTACTTCAATATTCTACTTCGCATAATTCAAATAAATATAACTATTTTTTACAATTGCCCCAAGCTAAACTTTTCATTTTCTGCAATAATATTTTATATAATTATTAGATGCTATTCTACATTATCTTTTTGTGGAGTCATATTTTTAAAATGCTTTACAAAAGAATTATAAAATATTCAATTAGACAAAAATGATTCTGAAATAAATATATTTAAACTAGATATTGGATAGAATATAGATTCCTTAAGATAGAATATAAATATCATTTCCAAAAATTATATTTATGAATTATAAATTTGACATAATGTATCACATACATATAAATATTATGGCTGATTAGCATTCAACAAAGTTTACTCCAGTCAAGTATTGGTGGCCTAGTGGTTAGCATAGCTGCCTTCCAAGCAACTGGCCCAGGTTCGCTTCCCGGTCAACGCTTTGACATATAAAATAAACAAAGTTTACTCCATAAAATTATTTAAATGTTGATGTGACTGAATAGAACTGGATAATTCAAAACTCTGTTTTTAAAAATTGTAAGATTAATCAATATGGTTTCAAGATGTTATTAAATCAAAACTTGTACAATATTTCTATTAAGAGTCATAAATCAGTTATCTTCCTATTAGTTTTATTTAAAACTGACAAATGCTATAAAAACATTTTTTTAAAAAAATAACAAGTGTGTGTGAGAGAGTGTATAAATTTTATAATTCAAGAGTATCATTCCTCTCAAGACTGGGGTGTTGTAATGAACAGCTTAACGTATTTGATATCGTCTTTACTTTGAATGGAATTTCTATATCCGATGTTGGAATCAGATTGATATACTTACTGTATGATTTAAGGGGAAAACCTTCCAGTTGCCTAATAAACTAATCAATAAACTTATAAATGTATACACTATTTTAAAACATATTTGACCATAGAAATGTCCATGAAATAAATAATTAATTATAAAACGGAAGAATACATTAGAATCTATGCAGGGTGTTATTAATTTTACACAGGACCATGATAACTTGTCCAGAGATAATAGAACTATTCCACACTTAGAAAACTATTAGTCTATTTGTTTACTTTGAAAATGCATGAATATAAAATAAACTTATATAAGTTTTAATATAAATAAACTTATTTTATAATAAATCAGAAAATTAAAGCTGTATTGAAAAAGAATATATCAGCTATTTGTTTTCAACACATTTCTAGTTAATACTTTTTGACTTATAGATAACTGAAACTGCAAATATGAAAATCATGGATATGAACATTGCAGATACAGGGGAATGGGAATACTACATTTTAATCTTTTCTATGTTATACATTGTATCTATATATGTTAAAATCTTTGCCTGAAATCAGATAGAATATTTGGCAAAATATACTATGACCAAAGGATAATATTTGATCATCATATATTATATTCTTAGTTTTAGATTTATTTTACAAGATTTAATGGTTTTATTAATGTAAATAATTTTATCACATAAATACCTCCAAAGACTTCAATCTTTAATAGATTACAAATATTAAGAGTCTGTTTGGCAATAACAATTTTATTCTAATAAAAATATTTTCTTATTTTATTTCTAAGGTATATAAAATCATTAACATGTTCTGTGACTTTTTGCCAAATTATTATTACTTTTACATTATGTATATTTTTGAAATTAGAATTTTTCTTTCATTTTCCTTAGAATTTTTTTACAAACATAATTAACATATTATACCTTTTTTATTGCATTTTTATTTTTTTATATTAATATGTTTGATATGTTTTAAATGCAATGAAAATCTATGATGATGAGAACTGGAAGAACTTTAAAATGCAGAAATGTACAATTCTTAATCCTTTGTTCAACATTTAGAGTGCTTTTAAGTTATAGCCTAGGGGTGGTGATTTACTCCCTTTGTTAATAATTGCAGCCAAAATTATGGCTAAGAGGATTGATATATCTTGTTACGAAATAACTGGAAGAAAAAATGATATTGACAGTCAAGAAAGAACTTTCTCAGTCAAGAAATTTTTTTTGGGAAAGAAGACCAATAGGGCATCCAAAATTGAAATGTTGTGTTGATAGACAGAAGAATCTAAATCTCATAGAAGTACACAACTGTATTAAACACAAGCTTGAGCAGAAAGACAAGATCAAATATAGTGAAATCAGCAGCAAAGAGTTACTTGGCTTTTGATTGCTTAATAATAGTAATAATAATTAGCCAACAAAAAAAAGAATGACTTAATATTATTCTTATCTATAGAAGAGTTAATATTGCTGAATACCTCAATAAGTTCTCCATTTGATTACATGTGTATTACATGTCTATTACAAAATTGCTCGATCTTTAAAAAATAGTTATGATCTTCAATGTTAATATTTTAAGTGATACAGAAATATTTTTTTAATCCATACACATCTTGAAAATAGCTCATGTAAATTATTGATAAACTTGTTATAAGATTTAAATATTTCAGTATCCTTCATTTAATACAGTTTTTATAATACAAATGTTTTTACCCATACAAATTAACACTACAAGAAGTGGACCACTATAGATTATTTTTTATGTTGCCATATCAAATTTTTTATTTCATTTTTATGGTCACACATTCTACAGACATGGTGATTTTCTATTATTTTGGATAAAGAAAAGAAAATACTCCTTTATGTACAAGGATTTAAAAGACATGCATCAACCATATTAAAAGTGGATAGAAAAAGAAAATGGCAACCAATTTAAATATTTGGTTCACATAATAAATTTATGTTCAAACATGTGTAGCCTTTACTTTATGACCTAGTTTTATAGAATTTCTCCCTGATTTATTTTTGCAAAATCCATCATCAGAATTTTTTTATATCCAATCAATTATTGCGAATAGTTTTTTTTTTTTTTTATGACACAATCTTTTAGTGAATCTTCTGTCATCTTTTATACACAATTTCTATCGAACCATTTATTTTTGCTTTTCTATTTTTTTAATAGATTATAATACTTTTTTGTCTTAGAAATGAAGTATTGTGATCAAATTATAACACTTGGTGATAAATTAAATGACATTCACTTAACATACTGTTTTTTAACTTTTTAATTTTGGTGCTTCTTAATTTAGTTTGTGCTCATGGCTATTTTAAAATCTGAAAACCAGACAAAACCACCACTGACAAACTGATAAATGACATAAATATTGAATAAAAGTACTTTAAATTAGTCTTGCATTGGTGGTCGAGAGGTCAGCATGACTGCCTTGCACTAGCAGGCAGTTGCCTGGGTTGCGAGTTCACGTCCCGGCCGATGCTATGACACTTTTAAAAAAAAGTACTTTAAATTCATATTTTAGAAATTATATGCTAGTAGAAATAATATGCTTTATTTCATATGGGCATATGGTGTAATTTTTTAATATTTGGAAATTATAAGCTTGGTTTGACCAGACTTCTGCTAACTTTTGGATGATACTTTGTATCGGCCAAACTATCTTTTCCCATTTCCCACAAATTCCAGTGCTTTGCACCATCATATTTCAAATATTTTTATGTTGGTAAATTTAAAAAAAAAAAATCCCTAATAAAATGAAGCATATTATTTTTACTAGCTTGTAATTTTTAAAATATGAATTTAAAGTACTTTTATTCAATATTTATATCATTTATCAGTTGGATATGACCGCAGCCGCTTTTAGATTTCAAAATGGCTGTGAGCACAAACTAAATCAGGACCCAGTTTTTTATCTAAAAAAATATACAAAGTCTATTGAAAATATTATTTAGTGGTTCATTCTTCTATTCAATTATTTTACGTCCTTTTGGTGCTATTAGCTATATCTAAATAAAAATACACCCACACCCACCCACTATTTATTATTTTTTTATTTAGCTAGTTGTTTATTTCCTTGTTTGGTTTTGAGTCAATTTATTATGAATTTTATATCAAATTAGCTTTATTTAATATTTTTACTTACAATTAAGTACTTAGATTCAAAAACAATACAAGGAAGTGAACATAACATAAATATGATACATTTAATACTATGCCAAATTTTCTCTTCTTATGAATTTCTTTTTCAATTTTAATTTTATTTGTGTTTTTGCATATACAATCCATTCTTTCTTTTTATAAAATCTGTTTTTAGAAAATCCAATTAAAATGACAAATTTAAATATAAAACCAATTGTTTTGAATAGCATCCTGCAAAACTTTATTCTCTGTATTATATTTTATATTTTTCAAATATATTTTATGCATTGTTTTATGTATGTGTGATAGTAATATAAATATGTTATATATAATCTTTGCAAGGAAATTGAGTCATATATCATGTGACTTAATTTAATAAGCTTGTCTTACATATGCAATATAGTGAGGGTGCCAATAGCTCTTAACAAGCCTGGCATTGCCAAGAGCATGAAACCAGCCTGGCGAAAGCTATTTAAGAGCTATTGCCATGCTCATTATATAGCATATATAATCTTATGCATTTTAACAACTCTTTTACTTATGCATACATTTACATGGAAGTAGACATATTATTATAAAATCTCTCACAAACTAACATTGAAAGCATTTATATAAAAAAAAATTTTTTTTAAAAATGCATGAATATTTCTTTATACAGATGAATAACTCCAAAGAAACCATGAATAATAAAAAAAATGGATTAAATTCATTTCATGCAAATAAACAAGTCCAAGTATTGAATATGTGACTAGTGGGCATTGATTACATATAAGATTTATAGATTTACATATAAAGAATTATCTGTAAATATTTTAAAATGAATTTGATAACAAATAGAAATAATATGTTTATAAAAATCTATGTAACAAACATAAATGTGCAATATTTTCCTAAAGGTTTGTAATGATTGTATATTAGATGCAATAATGGCATGTATTAGTTGGTTCCATCATGTGTCTGTAAATGTTGAATGTATAGAAACATTTTAAACTTTATTTAAATTTTTCAAATACAAACAACTTGTTAGTAATAACATACAAATAAACAACACAGGTTAATAAATACTCAGTGTTATTATTCTTCAATATTATTGCCCAGTATGGCAATACAAAATATATGCAAGCCTCTACTAACTGTGCTCTTAGAAAAAAAATTGAAGAACTCGGGAAGATTTGAACCAACCCTCATATATAAATATATGAAATTTCTACTATCTGTTGCGTTTGACAGAAACTCTAGGGTTTATCTCAAATTATTTGGGAATCTAAAAGTGTGAGTTTGACCCCATATGCTAATACTGTCACTGGTCAGACCAGCAACACATGAAAAAATGGAGAATAACACTATTCAAAATGTGTAATTACTAACATGTGTTATTACATTCAAATATCAGGCTTTCAAGCTAATTGTGCATGTGCTTTTTGCGAGTGTTAATAATATATCTTGTATTGGAAAGTATTCATTTATTATTAACACTCGCAAAAAGCGCATGCACAATTAGCTTGAAAGGCTGATATTTGAATGTAATACAATTGTAGGCATAGTGCTATATAAAAATAAATGCTTATTAACATGTGTTATCTATTTGTGAGTTATTACTAACTTCTCAAAGTTTAAATTTTTTATACATTCAACATTTACTGATAGATGATGAAAATAGTCCAACATATAATCACATCTAATATATCATACCATCATCACAAACCTTCAGATAAATACTAAGTACTTGACATGTACCAGATGTTGAAGTTTAGTCATTATAAAAAAATGTTTAAAACTGGCTAAAGTAAAAAAATCATTTAACTTTCTTATGTATAAATACAATTTATCCAAACCACTTCAAACACTTTTTAGCAAAACTCTTTATTTGTACATATTAACACATCATGTATCGACTGACCTGCAATCTTCTTCAGAGCAAGCTTATTTTGATCTTCTAAATAAAAAAATAAAAAATTGTTTTTATTTTTTAATTTAAAAGATCAAAATAAACTTGCTCTGAAGAAGACTGCAGGTCAGTCAAAACATAGGTGTATATATATTGTACCGGTATAAATCCACCACGCTTACTCATACACAGTACCCGAGTTCAAACCCAGTCCACGTTTAAGCAAATTCCAAAACGCCAACTAAATTCAAACCCAAACCCCGGTATGACTAACCGATGATGACTTTATACCAGCACGGGGTTATCCCCTTTCTCTAGCTCAGCTCAGAACATAGACTAATTC
>JAQFVV010009538.1:0-11854 GCA_028023455.1 Epiperipatus broadwayi | reverse complement strand
ATCCTTAAAAGTAGTGAAGATTGGTAGATTAACCAGATGATGAAATGAACTTTTGATGATCAATGATTGGTATATCAAAAATATTTTAAAGGTTTAAACTTATTCTTTCCAAATGGTATTCAAAAACAGTACTCTGAATATATTTAGGTAAGACTCCATTTTATCTAGATAAAAGGCATTTACAAATTACTATTTCTAAGTATTTTAATGTTTATTCTTTTCAATTCATAATATTCCTGCAGTATTCAAGGTCAAGGTATAAACATATATAATGTATAATAAATATGTAAAATAACTGTATAGTAATTAAGAATAACGATTGTGTAAAATTGCAATGTTATTAAATCATAGAAAGTTGTATAATAATAGAAAGCCCAGCTGACCTTATAGGGTCAGAAAACTATGTAAAATACCATATATGGTGAGAAATGTAAAAATACTGTGTGTATGTGAAAACATAAGTGAAAACACCATATATGGTTAGGAATGTAAAAGACTCCAGAAGTCTTGAGGGGTATATAAACCCCCATAAACTAAACTAATTGTTCTTATGTTGTTCTGAGTTTTAATTATGAGTCAGAGACTCCTGCCTCTGTAAGTCGAAAGCAGGACTATGGTATTTTATGCAGGTCACCATGACCTTTTATTATTTTATTTTGCCTTATAATAGGCTATGTATATAGTTAAAATTATCCATATTAAACTATAATCTTACCATCTCAATTGTCTTTGTCCATTTATTTACTTGCAGGTCATAAGACACCACAATTGGCGCAGTCGGCACAGGAATCGAATCAAAGAAAGTGGCAGTTAATACAGGAATGGAACTGCATTAAAAATTGGCTCGGTCAACATAGGATCGAATCTGCAAATAATTGCCTAAACAGCAAGCTGAGACAAAGCGTAAGTGGATTCGAATCAATAAAGAAATGGCGAGCATATCGCAAGTTTCTATTTGCGAATTTAATGTACAAAATCCGAGTGATTGGCCACTGTATGTTCAGAGGATAAAAAACTATTTTATACTAAATAGTATTACCGAGAATACTGTAAAAGTAGCCTCATTACTTTGCTTTGCAGGCGAGAGAGTAATTGAAATAGCGAACAAACTATGTGGAAATTCGCCGGAGACACAGAAATATGATGAGCTCGTAACACAGCTAAATGAATATTTTAATCCCCAGCCATCCAAGTTTATTGCTCGATTGCACTTTAGAAGCAGAAAGCAAAGAAAGAATGAGAAAATAAAAGAATATGACATTGGTTTAAGAGAGATGGCAAAGCCATGCCTTTACGGTAAATATTTGCCATCACGGTAAATATTTAGAAGCCCTATTAGAACAACTATTATACGGAATAATTGATGACCAGTTTAGACAGATCTTACTGGCAATAAAAGATGTAACCTACAAAGAAGCTATCAGACGTGCAACAGCTTATGAATTGCAGCTTGACCAAGCGAGAGAGTTCAGAAGCTTCACGAAAACAGAACCACTTCAAGCCACAATATTTAAAACGTTTGGGTTAACTCCAAAACCGATAATCAAATTAAATGTTTTCAATGTAGAAAAATCGATCACAAAGCCCGTGATTGCAGTTTACCAGACACTGAAAGTTATCGGAAAATAACCGAGTATCCCAAAAAGATGGCACCAGCATACAGAGCCGAACAGAGAATTTACGTGTGAAGTGATGGAAAGTAGCTACCTAAAAAGTGCTACTATAGATGAATCTGATCGAAAAATAATCGAGTATCCTGAAAGATGGCACCACCATACAAAACTGAACAGAGAATTTATGTGTGAAGTGATGGAAAATAGCTACATAAAAAGTGCTACTATAGATGAATCTGATCACATTATGATAAAAATAAAAAAAATCGACATAGAATCACAAGTCAAAAATAATTACCCCACCTTGTTCAAAAAAGAACCAGGAAAACAAAAAACCTCACCCGTAGAAACAGAGGAAAACCTTTTGTAACAAAACCTCGGAAAGTACCTATAGCACAGCAAAAATTGGCGGATCGAAACCACCATCAACAAACAGTAAATTGGTGAAGAACAGCAAAGACCGCCAGCAACAGGCAAGGACTAGAAACCCCTTGTCTCATCTCAAAGACTATGTTAGGTGAAAAACCATACTTCTGGAGTGGGGGAGGAGTGCGGTATTCAAGGTCAAGGTATAAACATATATAATGTATAATAAATATGTAAAATAACTGTATAGTAATTAAGAATAACAATTGTGTCAAATTGCAATGTTATTAAATCATAGAAAGTTGTATAATAATAGAAAGCCCCGCTGACCTTATAGGGTCAGAAAAATAGAAAGCCCAGCTGACCTTATAGGGTCAGAAAACTATGTAAAATACCATATATGGTGAGAAACGTAAAAATACTGTGTGTATGTGAAAACGTAAGTGAAAACAGCATATATGGTTAGGAATGTAAAAGACTCCAGAAGTCTTGAGGGGTATATAAACCCCCATAAACTAAACTAATTGTTCTTATGTTCTGCGTTTTAATTATGAGTCAGAGACTCCTGCCTCTGTAAGTCGAAAGCAGGACTAGGATATTTTATGCAGGTCACCACGACCTTTTATTATTTTATTTCACCTTATAATAGGCTATGTATATAGTTAAAATTATCCGTATTAAACTATAATCTTACCATCTCAATTCTGCCTTTGTCCATTCATTTACTTGCGGGTCATAAGACACTGCAATTCCTTATTATGTTATTGTATATTTTTTCTTGATATTAATTTTGTTGTTGATATTGTGATATATTGATCCATATGTATATTAGAATTAGTAATAACTGGTTGAACATTAGTTTTAGTAAGTCATAAATATATCTATATCGGGAAGCTCATAGTGTCAAATTCAGTCTAATTTACACTAATCTTTCTCTAGTATGAATATATGTATTTTTTATTTATTGAAATTTATTTCATTTGGAAGGTGGTGTATTGTAATAATTGTAAATATTTTAATTATTGTAAATAATTTTTGATTTGTGTTCTCAAATTTAATTTGTTATTTGCGCTCATTCCAAACCTAAATAGGAATATTTTGCCACACACCCTAAGAAATCTATGTTTAGCAAAGCAGTTAAGGGATGTTTCCAAAGTGCACTCTTTCAGCAATGAATATGGCACAGGAATACATATCCAACAAAAGTGCTTTCGGATAGGGCCCCTTTTTGCTTTATCTTCTGAGTATTACTTTGATACAAGATGAACAGGAAATATAATGTACTAGAGATCATCACCATCAATGTCAATTTAATCTATAGGGTATTTGAGTATAAACATAGGTTGATTTGTATAAGTAGTTTAAACACATTATAGATGAGAATGTCTGTGAGTCACCATCATCATCAAAAAGATAATGGTTTAATATTTGAAGTGAATAGTAGAGCACATGGAAGGATTCTTATGGGATTAAGCTATGCATACATTTGGTGAGATTTAGCCATTTGGGTTACATATATTTTTCCTATTTAAGTCTGTTAAAATGTATATTAAAGGTTTGAGAAAGGTGGTGTTATTAAGTAAACAGATTAGTATATTAATTGATATCTTGTCAAATACAAATTTAACATCTAATTGAATGATTATGGTTGTATTTAAATGATTGAATGATTATGGTTGTTTTAAATATATAACTTGCTTGGGTAGTTGATGATCCTTTTTTCTTGCAAATTGTATGATTGAAAGGTGTTGTAAAATGTGTGACTCTTATTTTATCTTTCTCAATTTATTTGAGCATCTTGACTCTTAAGGGTCTAAGATTTGTTAATTCAGTATTTCTTTTTTTTAAATGGGATGTATTCTAAATACTTTTTTGTGAAGAAGCTTGTTAAGTTTGAAAGATTTTGAAAGGTAAAGTGATTTAGATCAACAAATATTCCATTTATTCTAGAATGAATGAGATGAATCTGTTATTTCATTTACTTTTTGTACAAGTTATTTTGGTAAGAGAATAGCCCCTTGGCTTGTCTATTTGAAGCATGTTCTAAAATATGGATTGATCCTAGCATATACACATCACAGACCACTTTATCTTGTAATAATACGAGAGCACTAGCGAACTGAATTGGAGGGTGATACCCATCAATGTACCTAGATTGTGTGTGAAGTCAGTTTAAGAATGACCTCTTTTTTTAATTGTTAAATATTCCTTTGAGACTAACAGGTAGATTTGTAGACATTTTAGTTTGAGACAATCATTAATTGAATAATTTTTTTTGTGAATTTCATCCAATAATTTCATAAGACTTGTAGGTGATGGGGTTGATTATGTGATCTTTTTTATTATGTAGGATATTATATTTACATATATAATGCAGGTTTGGACAAGGTCCATTACTATGTTTATAGTTTTGGTTAAGTAAACCTAAATTTCTAAAAATAGGATCTCAGGGATGGGGGAGATGAGGATTATTTTGAATGTTTTATTTATATTTATTAATGCTTTGACAGTAAAGTTAAGATCAAGTGTGAGAATTATTGCTAAATGATCAAAGAAAGGTAAGTTTTTAAAGGATATATTATTTAGGTGATATAATGAGAGTAAGTAAAATACTAAGTCAATAGGAGACATAAATCTATCATTATGAAAGGAAATATCATTCCCTGGCAAAAACCCTTCTCCATTCATTAGTGGAAATGCTAGTAGTTTAATAAAATATTAATAAATTTATCGTATGCATATTAAAATATAACAGAAGAAATAAGTATGATGAGGATGCAAACATGAAATTTATGATAAAAATTAAGTCTTTTTTTCATCATTAGGGGGGTGGTGGTGATATAAATGAAGGTAATGTTTAATATTATTGCTTTGTGATAGAGAGTACAGATCAGCATGTATTTGTCTATGTATTCTAGGAAAAAGTTGAAATTGTATGATGACATCAGTGTCTGAAAGTAGCACATTTGAGGATTTAGAGAAAGTCATAAAACATTTACTATTGAGGTACAGGCTGGATCTATTTGTGATACACTGTATATTTTGGTCTAGTAAACCTAGTAATATATCATTTGTTAAGTTGATAATTTATATTAATAGAACATAGGGCTCTAATGTTAAAAGCTCTATTCTAAATTTTATTATGAATATCTGAGTATTCTTTACTCTTATTTATATATAAACAACTAACTTAATAAAAAAAATCTATAAAATATTACAAATCATGTTTTATTACAAGCTAATAATGCTATGCCAATTTAATTAATTATAAAATTTATAATGTTTTGGGAATGGATGTATATAAGTCTCCATTAGATCTGATCCATTTTGAAATATATTCTTATCTTTATCATAGATCATTTGTCGAGAACATGATACACTAAGCTCTTTTATAGGATTTAAACCTTTTTCCATGAATAAATTAAAGTCTGAATCTCCATTGTCATTTCCTTGAACTGTACTTTCTTCTTCAGTATTATATCTTGGTTTACATCAATGATTCTTATTAGAAATCTACCTGGTTTACATTTTATCAGTATATGGTAAGCTCTGTTTAACTTGGAAATGGAGTCCATGAATTATTGGTGATATTTTATTTATGATATTATTGTTCTCTGAGTCCATTCCCATCAGATCCACATTCTGTGATTATAATTTTCATTTGTGTTTGAATTTCTTTTGACTTGGACATTGATATGTGGGACTGGCTCTTATGTTACAGTGTGGGCAATAGCAGGCACTAATAAGATGTTCATGTTTCTTGTAGTCAAAGCATTGTGTTTTTAATCCATGGGTCACTATGAATAGTGTAATTTTGATCAGTTATCTGTGATGGGTTCATTATTTGGATTTGTTTTTATATAAATAAACTTTGAAGTAGTAGCTATATTCCATAGACTGATATTGATTCCTAAGCAATGTGGCTTTAAAAATCAATGAATGATTCCATTAACTTAATAAAGTCTTTAACACTGTTATTGAGGTGTTTCTTACTAGTCCAGTTATAATATTGTCTCTATGGATTTATTATAATCAGGCCGTATTTATCCTATGTTTTAACTGATTCTATGAATGTGTTACATTTTCCTAATTTTTAAATTTCATTATGAGAGATCAAGGTGTTAAATGGTTCAAAATGAATCCCAAATATTTTTTAGAGCAATTTTTGGGAAATGTATATAAAGAGTAATATTTATTAATCACTACAAAACTAGTGATCGGTTGGATAAAAAAAAAACATTTAAACAAATGGAATAAATTACTTAGTAATAATTCTGATATTTTTGAAAGCTTCGGTCCAAGTTTGAGTGTATCTGCATTTCTGAAGAGGATAGGAAAAGCTCTAGTTTTATTACGGCATCAGTAGTGGATTAATGAAATTTTGATATTGGATTGTTTTTTTTATTTGTTAATTTGGATTGTTTCTATTTATTTGTTATAATTAGACTTGTTATTTATTCTCTCAATGTCTAATTTTCTAATCACTTTTGCATGAGGCCCTGTTAGTTACACGTGTGTTCTCTGCGATGATAGACATCCTGATGTGCAGAATAGATAAAATATTTGAAGATTTAATTTCAAAATTGAAAATCCGAATATTTTGTGAATATATTGATTAAGTAACTTTTAAATTGTTTGATATATTTTTGAAATTGTTTATATTGTAGTCGATATGCATGGACAATTGATTAGTTAATTTATGAGCACTATTATTATCAACCACATTATAATCTTCATTTTCTCTTCCTCCAGCAGTGTGACTTATAATACTGCTTCTTTATCTGTAGATATTATTAAAAAATCCTTTAAATTTTAGATTTCAAAGATTTTTATATAATTTGATTGTTAAATATATAGTCTTCATTGGGATTTATTTTATTTTATAGGGTTTCTTGAAATAGTAATTGATTATAATTTTATTTATTTACAACAAATCAATGACTTTAACAGTTAATTTAATTTCATTTTTCTCATTTTAATTTCTCTGGTACAAAAGATTATGTGATGTGATGTACTGTGACTTCTCCTTAAACGGAGTCAGGAATCTCTCAGCAGCTATGCTCAGAGAAACCTGTTAGCCACTGTACCTTCCTTTTCCATTGTCCACCCTAAGTTTTCCCATAATCTGCTCCATCCCATTTCCACAACATAATCTTTGTCAACTCCATGACCTTCATATCTAAATCCCCCTTATTTTTTCCCAAACCTAGCATAAAAACCAATAACTCACTTTCTGTATAATCACTTTGTTCATATTTAACCTTCCATAACTTCATTATTTGTACCCTTTCTGCTTCCAAACATTTACATTGAAGTAACAGATGCCTAATATTTTCTATGCCTTCTTTACACAACTTGCAGACTAAATCACCCATATTTTTCCATTTAGGTGTATATTCCCTTGTTGCTAAAGATCCCGTTCAAGCCTTAAACAATAAACTACTTTCCTTACTATTATCATAAATTAACTCACACCCAATGTTCTGTTTACTTCTATATATATTTAAACTCGTTTTACTCTCCATACTAGTTCTCCATCTCTCCAACTCCCTATTCTTTATTTATGCATCTATTCTTCTATCCCACTCCTTTCAACTATAACACTCAACAATCCTCCTAACACAATCATCCCATCTTTTGTACAACTATACTGACATAACTTCTTTATCCAAATCTTCTGCATACCGCATTACCTTTCTCACCCATCTTGTTGCCTGCCCTTTACTTGTAACCCAATTAAATACTATTTTGGCTATTCTTTTATTATCCATAAACTGCAATCTACCAAGCATTTTCAATTTGCTTTTTGCATCCCTCATATAAAAACTTGACCATCCCATTTCTCCTTGAATTGCCTCTTTTGCTGTCCACACCTCAGCATCTAATGCATGTCTTCCTACTTCCCTTTGTACTTTTTCTAAGCAATCTAATACCCCTTTACTAACACATAATGCATCATTGCCGTATGTTAACCCTGCTACTGCCACTCCCTTCCATACAATTCTAGCAACATCATATTTATTATATGAAAACACTGTTAATTTCTTTATCAATCCCTTTCTTTTCTTGGCTTCATTAATCAATTTTTTCTCCCATTCATCCAAGCAATTTTTCTTATTACTCAAGATGATTCCCAAATAACTATATCTATTCACCACACTTAACTTTATATCCCCCAATAAGAAATCTTTGTCTTCTCTTTCCCCAGTATTCACCATCATAATATTTGATTTTTCTTCACTAAATTTAATCCCCATATCTTTACCCACCCTTGTGCATGTCCTCAGCATAACTTCCATATCTTCTCTTCTTTCTGCACACAAAAAGACATCATCCGCAAAAAAAAAGACCGGACAATGTATATACTCTCTTGCTACCTGTTAACAGTATCTCTATCCCTCTTCCTAGTCTTTCTATTGCTCTCTCCATTTCACTCAAATACAACACAAACAAAATAGGTGACATAGGGCATCCTTGCCTCAGTCCCACCCCATTTTTAACTTTAACTGATTCTATATCCCCTAATTGATATGTATAGTAATTATTTTCATATAATTTCTTAATAACACCCACTAAAGCTTCATCCATTCCCAGATTTGCTAAACTTATCCATAATCTATTTCTATTCACTCTATCGTATGCCTTCTCTATATCTATAAAACTCATATATAACTGTCTACCTGAATTTCTACTCATATCTATAAGTTGTGTAACTACAAATAAACTATCTCCTATATGCCTATCTGACCTAAAACCTCCTTGCATTTCCCCCACTACATTATTTTCTTCCATCCATTTTGCAACTCTTCCAGCCACCATATATGAAAAAACTTTATATAAAACTGATGTTACTGCTATTGGTCTATAATTATTTAACTTTCTATGATCCTTACCTTTTCCTTTAAATAATAATCTTACTCTTGTATTACTCCAACTACCTGGAAAAACTCTCTTCTGTGCCATCTTATTAAAACATGATAGTAACTTTACTTTTGCCCTATGCCCCAAATTCATTACCATCTCTGCTGCCCATCCATCTAATCCTCTTGCCTTACCACTTCTCAATTTCTTCCCTGCCTCATTCAGTTCATTTTCTGTAAATGCAATATTCCCATTACTATATGCTTTCATATTTTCTATCCCTCTGTCCTTCACATCTAACATCTTTTCTATATCCATTACATAACTATTCAATATTCTCTCTAATTCTTCTCTAGAGCTACACTCTATTCTCTCCTCATCCAGTAATACTATCTCTCTCTCCCCTAAATTTCTCCTTTTAATGTAATTCCAAAATTTTTTACTCCCATCTCTTCCACTTTTATTAATATCATCCAATAATTTACTATTTAGTTTCATTCTCTCTCTGTAATTATCTATTTTAGCTAACTTCTTCTTTTCTAAGTACTTTTCCCATTTAGCATTAATATCTTTTTCACTTTCTTTATTCTTAATAGCACACATATTCTCTGCATGTTTCTGCATGTTTCTTTACACTTTTACTAATTTCTCATTTTTTATTATTTTTATTCCTCTGCATATTCTCAACTAAAACCCTATTTGCCACTTTTTCTATTTCACCACTCCAGACCTTATATTCATCCCCAACCAACTGCTCCATGATTTCTTCGACTTTTATTTTATACTCTTCCAACTTATTCTTATCATTCACTCTCCATCCACATCTTTTACTATTGTTTCTACTTTTATTCCTATTTTCCATTACATTACTAACCATTTCAATTACAACAAAATTATGATCACTATTACATACTCTCTCTTCATTATCAAACACCTTAATTTTCCGTGCTTTATTCATTCCCTCTTTCTCTACCAATATATAATCTATTGTGTGGGATATATTATTCCTAGACCATGTATTTTGTCCCTCATAAATATTAGATAAGTTTCCAATGCTCAAATTTACTCTGATAAAACAAAAGCTGTCCATTCTTATTGTCTACATCATCAATTTCTTCAATATGCCCATTCATATCTCCTATAACCATTATTCTCTTTCCCTTTTCTTTAAAACTCTGTATATCCTTAACTAGGCACTCATATATGCTATTGTTCCATTCCATTATAGTTTGACTATCTCCAGTAGCTATATAAACTATAGCCACCATCCATTCTTGTTTTCCCAACCCTATTTCAAACCACATATGTTCTTGGCATTTAACAGTATTTAAATATTTTTTTGATATAACACCTATACCACCACCCTTTTTTTCTTTCTCTTTTCTATTTATACCCTGCCATACCAAATCTTCCAGAAAAGGTTCTTCTTTTCTTAGATGTGTTTCCACTACTTCTAAAACCTCAAGCTCTTCATTTTCAATTGCTTTGTTTAATTCCTGCCACTTTTCTGTTCTCCTACCACCTTGCATATTCAAATACCCAATTTTAACAATTTTTTCTTTCCTAACTACTCTTTTATAAATATTTTTTATTCTTTCTTCTCCATTATGCTTATAAATAACTTGCTTACCATTTATTTTAGACCCATTCCCTCTCCACATCTACATTTATATCTAAATCAACTGCCTTTGTTTAATCCTTACATCCCATCCATTCTTCTTCTTTTTAATAACACTACAATTTAAAATCCCACCCCCCTTTAAAAGTTTCCCGAACTATATTCTTTATAAATCAGACTCCCTAAAACTTCACTTCCTTGTTTCCCTAAGTGCAACCCATCTTTACCAAATAACTACATCTTCCCAATAAAAAAATCCCACACATCCACAAACATAATATCATTTCTCTCTCACAATTCTTTCAATCTCTCATTTATAGAACACGTCCTATCTAACATATACCAAATTATCAAATCTTGGTAATAATCCAACTATTCCTACTCTTCCTTTAACCATTCTCAAATTCCTAATCAGTTCTGTGTATTCACCCATTACTCTCTCTGATGACTCTGATAAATTATTAGTCCCTACCATAACATATACATCTCTATTCCCTTGCTTCTTTACTTTATCTGAACATCCCTAAATTTTAGCTCCCGGCAAACATACTCTTACATACCTGTTTCTATTTTCCCTTGCAATTATATCTCCACATTCTCTTATTAATGAATCCCCTATCAATACTGTCTTACAGTCTACTTTCTTCTGCTTCATTCACAACCTTCTCTACCACCTTCTGGACTTTCTCATCTACTTCTTCCTTATCATTCCTACTCAGTAATCCCTTTATCTGCTCACACTTCATCTCTAACGATTTTAATTTTTCTTCTACATCCTTTACCTCCTCCTCTATCTTACTTATTCTTTGGCCAACCATCTCCAATGCACTACCTATTTTTCATCCATACTCTTGTCACTCCACTACAAACACACTATCCTGCCTTCCTCAACTATGTTTTGGTCCATTCCTTTCTCTTTACGCGATCTACACTTTGAAACCACTTTTTCACCTCTTTTATCACATTCACACAGTCTACATAACCATAAACCTGCTACATCCTTCCTAGTCTTATTTAAGCATTTCAAGTGGAAAACCTTATCACATATATTACTTTCACAACAGCACATCTAATTCCTTTCTGACGATTATATATGCATTGTAAAATACAAATGCAATACATATTACTTATTTTCCAAGCCGCCTATTCTATATTTAACTTTATACTTTCTCTCCTACTCTTCAAACCCTTTTGCACAGAAAGAGAAAAATTTTTACTTTCAAAAACGATCGATCAATAACCACCTGTAACTTAGACTTCTAAACGTTACCTTCTATCTCAAACTAACTAAATGTTCTTAAATTAAAATTTAAAAAAAAAAAAAACTTTAGTAGCAAATTTAAACCAACTAATCTTACGTACAACTTAGTTATAGAAATCCTTACATTAATACACT
>JAQFVV010009537.1:0-11871 GCA_028023455.1 Epiperipatus broadwayi | reverse complement strand
ATTGGATTTCCACCAACCAAGAGAGCAAACTGGATTTAAAAGTGGTTTTGGTACGGTAGGAGCATATCTAGGTATTGAGAGAAGTTATGGAAAGGACAAATGAATATGAGTTGCCATTATACTTCAGGATTTGTAGATTATGAAA
This sequence comes from Epiperipatus broadwayi, assembly GCA_028023455.1. Lineage (NCBI taxonomy): Eukaryota > Metazoa > Onychophora > Udeonychophora > Euonychophora > Peripatidae > Epiperipatus > Epiperipatus broadwayi. Next base: position 11,726 of record JAQFVV010009537.1, on the reverse strand, counting down.
AGGCATTTGATTCTATAAACATTTCTTCAGTGATTAAATCATTAGATCATCAAGGTATAGATCCAGGATATTGTCATATTTTAAAGAATATTTATAAAAATGCAACAGCAACAATTAGATTACATAATGACACTGGGAAAGTCAACATTAAGAAAGGTGTAAGACAAGGTGACTCCATATCTCCAAAACTTTTTACAGCAGTGCTGCATGAAGTATTTTGTGGATTAAAATGGGAAACTAAAGGAGTAATTATTTAAGTCATTTAGATTTCGCAGATGATGTAGTTGTTTTTGCAAATAATGCTTCAGATCTGCAGGAATTATTAGATGAAAGTAGGACTAAAGATAAATGTTAAAAAGACTAAAGTAATGTTTAATCGATTTGCTCAAAATATGAAAATAAAGATTGATTATGATGAATTAGAAGAAGTTAACAGTTACAAATACCTTGGTCAGATTATTAGTACAGATGGGAACATAATGGAGGAAATTAATCATAGAATTAAACTTGGTTGGAGTGCTTTTGGTAGAAATAACTTGATACTAAAAGGAAATATGCCTATGTGCTTGAAAAGGAAGGTTTTTAACAAATGTGTTTTACCAGTTCTTACTTATGGATCTGAGACTTGGACACTTAATAGAAGAGCAATTCAGAGACTTCAGACCACTCAAAGAAGTATGGAGAGATGTATGTTGGGAGTAACAAGAAGAGATCGTAAACGCAATGTATGGGTAAGAGAACAAACAGGTGTTACTGACCTCATTGAAAAAATTAAAAGATTGAAGTGGAATTGGGCTGGACATATTGTTAGAAGAGATGATAATAGATGGACAATTGAAATTTTAAACTGGATTTCAAGAGATTGTAAAAGACCCAGAAAGAGACCACATGTCAGATGGATGGATGAAATAAAGTGTGCAGGGGTGATGTGGAGAAGATGGATTAAACTTGGAGAGACCTTCATCCTGCAGTGGAATGATAATGGTTGATAATGATGATGATTAATTTGTTGCGATTGTTGTTTGTGTTGTTTCAACGCCAGACAATTCATTTTTACTTGGATTGTTTCTTTTTTAAAAAATTTGTATTAAATGTAAGACGATAAGTAATTATTGTTTTACTAAAAGAATTGACAACACTTTGATAATTAACCACATTTCTCTACCTCCTTTCTGATTTTTTAAAAAGCAAATATAAAAAACAATTTTAAAATTTTAAAGACAAAATTTCAAACCAATAAATTCCATAAAGTCTATTTTTTTTAAAACAATATGTGCTTATCTGATTTTCGACTATTACATGTCAGACATAACATAAATTGGAAAATGGATGTATATATTGTAACGGTCAGGTTTGTACATTTGCTCAATAGACTGAGAGTCCAATCCAAAGAACCAAAAGCTGACCAAGTCGAGATAGTAATACCCTACGTCTGATCATACCTTAACTCTCACTTGTGCTTCCAAGTCAACCCATCGCGAATGACATGCCTGAGGTTACACTCGATATCTCTTTGATCACGTTCCAGCAATAGCAAAGTAGTAAAACATGAGACATTTCCCCCTTATTACATATTCTATTATATAACTTAACTAGTGATTCATAAGATAATGAGCAAGTAATGAGACAGAGACAAATTTATATTTTATAAATTGAATATAACATTTAATAAATACTAACGCATAGTAAATTGTGTATAGCTAGCTCAGAGTTATAAAATAATATCACAAAGCCATGAGTGGATTCTCAGGGTTATAAAATAATATTACAAGGCATTGAATGGATTCTCAGGGTTATAAAATAACATTACAAAGCAATGAGTGGATTCTCCATGTTATAAAATAATATTTCAAAGCAATGAGTGGATTCTCAAGGTTATAAAATAATATCACAAAGCAATGAGTGGATTCTCAGGTTATAAAATAATTTTACAAGGCATTGAGTGGATTCTCAGTTATAAAATAATATTACAAAGCAATGAGTGTATTCTCTAGGTTATCAAATAATATTACAAAGCAATGGACTTTTTAATAAGCTTATGTCATCTTTCATGTTACAATTCATGCCATGTTTTATATACTGGAAATCAATTATAGCTAGCTAGAGTGATCGATTTATCGATAAATGATAGAGATTATATTATTATTAAGTTTAAAGTTATATCATTATTATTAAGTTTAAGATTATATTATTAATACTAAGTTTAAAATTTTATCATAAATATATTCAAAATCATATTATAGACATTTGCGTGATATATAATGGTTATACAGATAAACGCATTAACTCAGACTCTAGTTCGGATCAAAGCCGAAGTTACTTTCTAGGGAAGTTGAACTGAGATGTGATGGCAGTGGAACGTCAGATTCTAGTGCATTAGAAACTAGAGTTTTAGTGCGACTCGAACGCATTCTTAATTGGGTTTATTATCTAGTAAACGGTTTCCCTAACCGATCTGCTTGCTATAATGGAAGAGGCCTTTTAATTAAATGAACAGAAGATTGGCTTATGAGCCCTTTGGAAACGCTTTGGTTCCGTTATATACGAATAACTGTCACATTTGCCTAAACTTTGATGAAATACGCAGAAATGTCGCAGTGGTCTAAACTTTCGAGGCGTGACTGGACGTGGAACAATCTTGAGATGGGCCTTTATAGACATAGCAGGTAGATATGTATATTTATGCAAATTAGCAATACATTCGCAACGCTAAATTAATATTTATAAATTAATTACGCCAAAATCTTAGCTTCTTCAGTGCTACTCCCACCGGTCAGTTCATAAATGAGCTTATTAAATTATATGATAAAGGCGATAATGAGAATCAGATTTAAGGTTTTTCTGCATAGCTACTTACTGTTCTCTAATTCGAAGTTATAGCAAACTTATGATTTTTTAGAACTGGGAACATTAGTTACATGTAGTATAACTACATCTAATATCAAACTGATTTTTAAATAATAAAATAAAGTTATAAAATAGCTCCCGCAAATTATTGATTTTTAAATAAATTACTCATCTTAAATAACTCGTCAAAATAGACCTTACTAATAATGCAAAATATTTGAATAGCGAATGCAAACCTACATTTTAAATAGCTTGCGTAAAATATACTTTTTCAGATAACTGGCAAAATACATATTTTAAATCATTTACGCAAATATAATTCTTAAATAATCTGGGCACAATCTGCGTTTTAAATAATATACGCAATGTATCCGTTTTAACTAACTTTAGCAAATCTTTTCATTTTAGATAACTTGAGGAAAAGATGCGTTTTAAATAATATACGCAAAATATACATTTTAAATAACTTTGGCAAACATTTCCATTTTAAAGAACTTTAGCAAAAGATTGTAATTTCAAATAACTTGAGAAAAAGAAGCGTTTTAAATAATAAAGATGCGTTTTAAATAGTATACGCTAAATATACATTTTAAATAACTTTAGCAAAAACATTTTCATTTTCAATAACTTGAGAAAAAGATGCGTTTTAAATAATATACGCAAATATACATTTTTAAATAACTTGTTCGGGCATTATAAATACCGATTCACTCTAGCACAAATCAATAAACATGAATTTAAAACTAAAGATAGATGGCATAAGAATAAATTGCATAAAACGATCAATAAGATTTATAATTTAGAAATGAATTTCTTGTATGGTTTTATAGAAACTAGATGTTTAGGATTATTTAAAATTATTAATGATCAAGCAAGAATTTGGAGAGTGTTCTAAGATTTAAACAAATTTAAGATAAACATTTTAAGATAAATATTTTAATTGAACATTTAAAAAATATAAGCGATTATGTGATTTAGTTAGCTAGCTTTCATTTAGAATACGTTTTAGTTATGAGATTTAATATTTGTCAGAAAGGATTTACCGGCTAAGTCTCTTTTAAGGCATTGTTTCCATGTGCTTCTCACTATATTCAGTCAGGCTGGGCTTCTCTTAGGTTTTAGTCTGGATGTAGCTTCGCAAATTTATCTCTGTGGCAGCTTTCTCCATTTCTCTGGTCAGGAACTCCCTGGTCTCTCAGGTACAGCTTCTTTCTTACTGTGATGGCCATGGTGGTTTTCTCACATCGGTAGCCGCTCGTGGAAGAGCAAACGGCTGTCTCTTTGTCTTCTAGCCAACGGTCATCTTTGGAGCAGCTTGGATGGTAGTTTTTTTAAGATTTAGCTTTCTAAACAGCAGGAACAGTTTTCTTACTTAGCTTCAGCTCTGGCCTTTGGAAATAATTTCGGCAGCAATCACAATGTTCACAGCAACAGCAAAACTTAAAACGGATGATGATAGATGATGGAAGAGGACCTTTGATGGCTATATTGGCCCTTTTTATACTGTATTTTTGACAGTAGTAACCTCCTACTTTGAGTCATGCCACATCACAAGATGACTAGTTTCGAACTAGCCTTTAACCAAATATCCAGTTAGAAAAAATATTTAGTATATCTAAATCTGGACTTGGTAAGACTCTATTGTTTTAATTGACGTCATGGTTAAAAGATATATTTTCAAGAGAATGGTCATAAGCAATTTGTAAAGATTTTTGTATAGGTTTATGCCTGACTGAATACTATAATTGGTCTTGGTTATAATTTTTAAATAGGTCAAATTTTAGCCAAAGATTTATTTTTAGAACGAAGTGTTAAAACTGATAAAACTTTCTGCTTGTAATTTTATGCAAACAAAAGAATTGAAAACTTGGAAATTATTTAAAATAAATACTGACTTAAATAATTATTGAGAAAGAATATTGAAAAATAAGTAATATTATAAATTTAACTTATTATGCTGCTATATAGATAAATTTTAATTATACAGTTATGTTTATTTCAGTTTTAACAAATCTAACAGAATATGCTCGTATACAAATCTTTGAGACTGTAATTTTATATTAATAGGACGATTATATACGCACATACCCTGCTATATTATAAGCACAAAGTTTTTAAAATTTTAAGAAATACACGCCATCTGAGCACAACAAATATATACTATTATCGAAGATAATAGGTGAAACAGATATAACTGTTTCAATATATAATATATATGCTGTTATTGTTAATTTACATAAAATTTAAATATGAACTTTAATTAGGGAGAATAGGCTATCTTTTCTATTAATAGAGTTTTTGTCACCTGATATATGCCTCATTAATTTTTTGTATTAAGTAGCTATGTTCAGTGAAGATAATGGCACAAAGGATTGACCAGTTGTAGAGAAATATTCAAAAAAATATTGAGTATGTATCTAAATTTGATCTAGCTTTATTATATAGGTATGTGTGTTGGGCTATACATGTAGACAGGTTTGCCTGAGATTCCCCATAGTAAACGGAGTAGCAGGTGGGTTCCTGGCATTTAATCTTATAAACCACTTAACAGAGGTCTTGTTCATAAAGTATCCTTTGCATTGTTGAGAAATATATAGGGTGACCTGATAGGTAGGAATAATAATTTTAGTAATTCGGTGGATTATATTAAGGAAACATTCTGGGTTTAGGGTTGGTGGAGGGTAGATGTCATTTTATGATAAAGGTAACTGATGGTTTATTACAGGGAATCTCCGACAAACCTGTCTATACATATAGCCCAACAAACATATCTATATAATAAAGCTAGAACAAATACAGATACACAGCGGATATTTTTTTTAACATTCTCTACAACTGGTCATACCTTTGTTCCATCATCTGTTACCATGTGCACTAAACGCAGCAATTTTAAACAAAAAATTAAAGAGGCATGGCATATATCAGGTGACAAAAATTATATTAATAGAAAAAAATCATGTGTGCCCCTCACAGAAGGATGGCCCATTCTCCTTAATTAAGGTTCCTATTTAAATTTTATGTAAATTAACAATAACAGCATATTTACACACCCACTCTCACTTTCCTATTTATACTATATCTACAACTTGTCAGCTAGGCACATATTGTTTAAAAAAAACAGACTTTATGAAAGCTTTTCTCTATATTTATGATTATGTTAGTTCTGAGTTAAAATATATACTTTTATAATAAAGTAATTTTGTAAGTCAGTATTAAATAGGTAGTATTATGAGATATCAAAATCAAGCTTGAAAACTTACAATTGATTATATTTTTTTCTCCCCTCAAACCAAATAAAAAACTGAAAAAACAAAAAAATACTAAAAGTTATAAAAAAAAATATCTGTCTATTAAAACGAAGAAGAGGTTTTAGATTACACATTAAATCTACAAATTATGTTATTACAATAAATTACCTTTTCCCAAATCCAAAGAATCTTCAACTGATCATCCTAGTATTCTTTTATGAGATCAAAGCAGTATTTAAAGATTCAACTAAATCAAATATAGTTAGGTGAGTACACTAGTACTCAAACTTATAGAAAACCAAAATATTATTATATCTCTTCAAAAAAAATTTTCAAAATTAAAAGAAATGAATAGACTTTTTTTTCCTTAATGGTTTAACATCTCATTAATGTATAACAAATTAAAAACATAAGATCCCAATCTTTAGTGACAGAGGGCTGAAAGCAATATTAAATTAATACAAATGTTCATTAATTATTTAATGTATTGAAGCAGTCGATCTGATACTCAGAGTATCAGATCGAGCTTCAGAGCCCACCCAGAATCTTCCACCACCAAACCATATTAAAACTCCATCCATATGCATATATATGTATTTATTAATACATTTTTTTTTGCTTAACTATTAAAATAACCACTGACGTAGATATATAGAAATATCTTAATGCAATTAACTTTAAAGAAGAAATATTGGATTTTATTTTAATTTATATACATGCGTAATGGATGTGTACATATTATAGGGGAGGGGAGATTACTTTTAAAATATGTATAAAAGCAAAATATATTATATTAATGTGTATTGTAAAATCATATTTATAATTTATTATTTATTTTAGTAATGGTAGCCAAAGCTGATGCAATCTTGTGGAATATTTTCGAATGCAATTAAGACAATTTACTGGAAACCCATTAGTCCATCTAAAACATATGATAATTTTATAGAATAATATAAGACCAATTAATGAATGTTTTACCTATTGCAAATTTGTTTTAAAATCTCAGATTATATTTAAAACAACCATTTGAGAAATTTTAACAGGATTGCATTGTTTTAAAACATACATGAACAAAAGGTGCATCTGGTCAGAAAATTCCAGGTTCCCTAAGTGCATTAAGTGCCTCAGGTCTAGCAACTAAAGTGCATTCTAAGATAACCTGAAAGAGTATAAATACTGCTAGATTTAAATCTCAAAAAAAGACTTGTAATTATAAAACAGCAATGGTAAACAAAATCCATGCATGTCATTATAGCAATTCAATGTGTCATGACTAGTGGAAAATTTCACCTCTCTCACCATTCAACATGCTCTCTTTTCTGCACTTATCACCCAGGAACCTGTTACCCATGAACTTTAATGTACTTAAAAAACCGAATAATGGAAATGCTACCTGTCTGACTGAATATAACTAGATCTAGTTTACCATATCCAATGGATGCTGCAATCATATAGAACCACTTCTAATTACTAAGGCAAAGAACCCAAGCCGCTGCCTAATATTTAAATTCTTAAGTTTAGCCTTCCATAAATATTTCTCATAACACTGTCTGTATTTTAAAATGATATCATTCTATCAGCTGGTCTTTATTTCATTTAAATAATTTGTAATTTACTTACCTGAGATTAGCATGTACTTAACTCTATATAACTCTTTAATTTTTATCTTATCATTGAGTCTCTACTAAAAAGAATATTTTCTTTCACTTTCATGCGGCAATAGTATTTTACAACTCTTATTATTATGTTTTATATTTTATATGTTTAAATGATATGCCAATAATTTCTCACATTCGCAAGTATGTTCATTCCTTTTTTTAATTTTATTTTCCTCCTCTCTATTTTCATGGGGTGATTAAATTAGCTTTAATTAAAACAAGTCTTGTTATTTTTATCTTAGCGGATGCTGGCAAATTTGGGAAAACAAATTAATTATCTCATAATGTCATTACAGAGAAACAGAGTAAAAATTTGTTTTTCTAAGAAATGTTTTTTTTAATTTTATTTAAATGATAAGCACTAATCTTAAAAACTCAAATTTATTATATGAAATTATATCTGTTTTATTCTGAAATCAATAACCACCACCTCATTCGTATATATCTAATTATATTTATTATAATATACAAGCACTTATAACTGAATTCTCATATTTGTTAACATTGTGGGGAGTTCATATGGGAGGGGATTATCTATCCCAGTGATTTGTGAATTTTAATAAGTTTAAATGATCCCTTATTGTTTATTAACCTAATCATACCATTACGTTGGACATTCCCAATATATATAAATTATCATTCATTCGTCCTTAGTTTAAAACGTTATATGTCGTTTGCTCCAACCATTGTATGCAAATGGCCTCCATGTTCAAATACACATGTGTGTCTTCGTGTTTCATCCCCCGCGAGTTTCGGTAAACTGAACCCCGTATCTTCATTCCAAGTCCAAGAACATGGCTCATAAACCCCCCATGGGACTTACTTCATTGTCTGAGCTATTTACATAGGGTCACTCTAGGAAAGATCTGATCTATCTTTATAGATGACTTTTTTGTTTTGTGAACCGAATCATCCAAAGTAGCAGAAAGAAATCGGTCATCATTCTTCGTCCTTAAATTTGGAAGCACCTTTTTTCGGATCCGAGACTGGATCACCTAATCATGCCACTTTGCATGCACTACTCTCTTAAAGTTCTAACCATAAATCAAAACCTATGAATGTCCATGAACTGTAATGTTGTGATTTAACTAAACAGTTCCCTTTTGTTTTGTTTTTTTTGTATTGTATATAATTATTTTCTTATACACACCATGTTATGATGCAATTGTTATACATATTTTAACGAACTATTCCACATGCATTTTCTCACTCAGTATAGCTGAGATCACTCATTTCATCCTTTAATATAAATAATTATATAAAATATTTTAAATTAAAGATCAGTAATTTGTTACGTTAAATCGGTCAAGTGCTACCCTTATCTGTGGGGTGGATAAATTAACTATGTTCGTCAGTGCATTTATTAATTATTGGCATATGAACTAGACACAATAAAATAAAGTAATAAATAAAATTTGTCATTTTACAAATTATAAAACAAATTTCATGTGATTTACCTGTTGTTACCATATAAATATAAATCAGATTATATGTAGGTAAAGAGGCCAATGACGATCAATGGAATAATATAAACCAAGTATTTATGCATATTTTTCGTAAATTAATAAATCTTATATATATTATAAACCCCAGGATCATTGTTTCATTTATTTAAATTATTATGTTTTAGTTATTAAATTATGCTTGCTCTGACTAGATGATATCCTGCTAACCCTTATATATATATATATTTCATATGATGGAATTAGAATCCATTATGTTGCCTTAATAAAATACTCTAATAAAAATATAAACAAATATTATAGACGACTACATTAATAAATCGCGTGACTTTTTGATTTATTCTAACATCTTGAAAAGGTTCATTTTGAACGAAAATCGATTCGATGTAATAAATTAAATATTTATTAATGTAGTTGTCTATAATATTTGTTTATATTTTTATTAAAATATATATATATATATATATATAATTCGTGGAAAAGGTCACTATCTTTTAAATTGATCATAAACTCATGATTATTATTACATATAATGCTTTATTATCATATTCTTAATTTGAGTCTCTTTGTGTCTCCGCTTTGCGATGCCGGTGGAGAGAGATAAATTAGATCAGTAGCATCGGGATTGTTGCTCATAAATTGGTAGATCTGGAAAATAGGAAATAGGCAGAGTTCATGAGTGTTCCTGACTTATGTATCTTGCGCATGATTGGACTCGAGGTACTTTTTGCCTGGATGCTAGATCTTGTTATATGAACAGACAAAACCGACCGGTACAGTATCTTTTTCAATATGATGAGGTGAAATGACATTTCAATAGACATTCTGCATATAAAAATAATAAGCATCATTATCTGAAAAAAGTTATAAATAAATAATTTCAAAAACTTAATTATCATCGATATGATAATGATTAAATTTTGCAATAAAATATGTGTTGTTTTTCTAATATTTGCCTTTCTGATAATCTGATAAAAAAAAATTATTCACTAAGGGATGATATTGCAGAATAGAAAAAATAATTCCATAAATTATATTAAATTTCTATTCCAAAAAATTTAATTTATTACCTTAAATTCAAAATATGTAACAAAAATCTGAAAAAAACTGCTTGAAAAAAATTAAAGTTTAAAATTGAAAAAAGACATTAATAAATAAATAATTCATCAAACATGTACTAACAATTAAAGTGATTAGTTATAAAATAGTATCCAACCAGATGGACCACTATAGTTTTGTTCTAGAAAAACCATTCTGACTGATGATATCACTGGAATAAAAATAAATAAATAAAGATCCTAGTCTAAATTGACATGAATATATCAAAAGAAGGATATCCTCAAAAACTTTAATAATTTGAATCTCAACTTAACTGAAATTAATTTTAATAAACATAATTTATCACCTTCAATATAAGGTATCCCTGTCTCCCACACTAAATAAATAGAAAATTCCTATAAAAACAATGAAAATCATTCCTAAGAGTGTCTAGTTATTTCCTCCCAATCTCTGTATAGTCCAATGTGAACTGAATTAAATTAAAGTAATATACATTTTAAAATTTATTTTTAGTACACTTTATGTTCTATTATTAAAGTTTTTATTTTTGTAGTCACAAACAGGTTTTTTTTTGCAGTATGATTAATTTTTCTTTTTTAAAATAAAATGGTTTGCAATTTTATTTATTTTATATAAATGCAATAATAAGTAACTAACAAATTAAATAAAGAAATGTAATGAACAGTTGACTGCTATAGTTTTAATAATATAAATGTTTTAAAATCTTTTAACTTTTTTTTGCCAATATTGTTTCAGTAATAGCATAAAAAATTTTTTTTGCCATAGACAAAATTTCCAAATATATAAAATTACTAGTTAGAAATCAGTTAAATAAAAATTGTTTTAGATAATATATGCATTTTAAAATTTACTATTGAAAGATTTTGTTGTATGTATACAACTAAAGTTTATACTGAATGGAACCATGATTCTTTTTTTTTTTTTTTTTACAAAAAAATGATCTTTTTTTAACAAAAAAAAAAAATCTATATATATATTTTAATTGGAAAACAAACTCTTTTTGGTTTTTTACTAATTAATTGCTCAATAACTTTTAAAGATCTTAATCCTTGCTTGTTTTTCAATTAATTAATAAACAACTTTTATAAATCTTAGTCTCTCCTTATTTCAAAAATCCTTTTTTTCTCTTTTATATCTTTAATTAATAAAAATTAAACATGTCACATGATCATTTCATATATGTAAATCTTTTAATAAGTTTAACCTAGTTAAATTCTTATTTGACAAATAAGATTATCCTGCAGCTATCATAAAAATTTTTAAAATCTTTTTGCAATGCAAATCTGTAACAACTTACAAATGTTCAAAATCACAGAACCATAATTTTAAATTGGTAAAATCAGTGTATGTATCTTAAATATAATTTCTGAGAATCAAGCCCATTATTTTATCACTTTTTGCAATAACATGTATTATGAAATTAATAATAG
>JAQFVV010009536.1:0-11873 GCA_028023455.1 Epiperipatus broadwayi | reverse complement strand
CTATCTATCTATCTATCTATCTATCTATCTATCTATCTATCTATCTATCTATCTATCTATCTATCTATCTATCTATCTATCTATCTATCTATCTATCTATCTATCTATCTATCTATCTATCTATCTATCTATCTATCTATCTATCTATCTATCTATCTATCTATCTATCTATCTATCTATCTATCTATCTATCTATCTATCTATCTATCTATCTATCTATCTATCTATCTATCTATCTATCTATCTATCTATCTATCTATCTATCTATCTATCTATCTATCTATCTATCTATCTATCTATCTATCTATCTATCTATCTATCTATCTATCTATCTATCTATCTATCTATCTATCTATCTATCTATCTATCTATCAATCTATCTATCTATCTATCTATCTATCTATCTATCTATCTATCTATCTATCTATCTATCTATCTATCTATCTATCTATCTATCTATCTATCTATCTATCTATCTATCTATCTATCTATCTATCTATCTATCTATCTATCTATCTATCTATCTATCTATCTATCTATCTATCTATCTATCTATCTATCTATCTATCTATCTATCTATCTATCTATCTATCTATCTATCTATCTATCTATCTATCTATCTATCTATCTATCTATCTATCTATCTATCTATCTATCTATCTATCTATCTATCTATCTATCTATCTATCTATCTATCTATCTATCTATCTATCTATCTATCTATCTATCTATCTATCTATCTATCTATCTATCTATCTATCTATCTATCTATCTATCTATCTATCTATCTATCTATCTATCTATCTATCTATCTATCTATCTATCTATCTATCTATCTATCTATCTATCTATCTATCTATCTATCTATCCATCTATCTATCTATCTATCTATCTATCTATCTATCTATCTATCTATCTATCTATCTATCTATCTATCTATCTATCTATCTATCTATCTATCTATCTATCTATCTATCTATCTATCTATCTATCTATCTATCTATCTATCTATCTATCTATCTATCTATCTATCTATCTATCTATCTATCTATCTATCTATCTATCTATCTATCTATCTATCTATCTATCTATCTATCTATCTATCTATCTATCTATCTATCTATCTATCTATCTATCTATCTATCTATCTATCTATCTATCTATCTATCTATCTATCTATCTATCTATCTATCTATCTATCTATCTATCTATCTATCTATCTATCTATCTATCTATCTATCTATCTATCTATCTATCTATCTATCTATCTATCTATCTATCTATCTATCTATCTATCTATCTATCTATCTATCTATCTATCTATCTATCTATCTATCTATCTATCTATCTATCTATCTATCTATCTATCTATCTATCTATCTATCTATCTATCTATCTATCTATCTATCTATCTATCTATCTATCTATCTATCTATCTATCTATCTATCTATCTATCTATCTATCTATCTATCTATCTATCTATCTATCTATCTATCTATCTATCTATCTATCTATCTATCTATCTATCTATCTATCTATCTATCTATCTATCTATCTATATATATATATATATATATATATATATATATATATATATATATATATATATATATATATATATAAAGTTATCTGCTAAAAATATACTATATGCAATACTTTTTAAATTATAATAATGGCAAAAAAAAAAAAAAAAAAAAAATATTAAAGTTTAAATAATGAATAAAATAGCTTTAGTGCTGAAAGTGATAGACTTGGAATTGATCTAATGATTTTACACTTTATGGTCTGGCACTGTATTAAGCCATGCAGGGTATTATATAATTTAAACAGAATTACTTAAATCACAACCATTATCCACTGAATTTACTCACACAAGTAGTAGATGTCTCATAGTCCGGAACTATGTAGATCAAGATTAGAGCAGATTGTCGGTTTATTATAGAATCTTTAAATTGATTTATAAAAATGGTCTCTTTAATTTTTCTCTCTGCAGTGCCTTTCTTTATGTAATATTCTTGCATGATCTGCAGTGAATAAAGTCACGTGATTTTACAATCAAAGAAAACTGAAGCAATCAATATCTGCATGACTATTTGTAGCATTTTTAAAATACAAGTTATAGAATAATTGATGTTAATTAATTTTTTTTCTCTAAATCAGTGGCTCTCAACCTTCCTAATGCTGTGGCACTTTAATACAGTTCCTTATGTTATCATGACCTCCAACCTGTAATTTAGCTACTGTTAGGAATCGAAAATGTGTTTTCCAATCGTCTTAGGTGACCCCTGCGAAAGGGTTGTTCAACCTTCAAAGGGTCACCACCCACAGGTTGAGAACCACTGCTCTAAAGAGTATTTTGGTTTTCCAACATAACATTTTTGAATTCACATATAATTTGATAAAGTTATTTTTTAATTTTTTTGGTATAAGATTTTTAAAATTATTAATGAATTTGTTTACATTTGGAGAAATATAAAGTGGAACATATTTTTTTAAAATATTTTTTTAAAATATATGTTATTTTTATTAACTTGGTAACTCATATTTTTTGAAAATCATTGAGTGTTTTTTCAGAAAAAGCCAAATTTTTCTGCAGTTTTAAATCCTAATATAAACATTATCAAGAGATAAAGAGACCTCCAGTTTTTTTATGGTGTAGTTTTTACCAATATGTAGTTTTTATTGATGTCCAATTTAGATTGTTTGAACTGTTTAATTTATGCAAGGTTTTCAATACCAACAAAAATATTATCAATGTATCTAGCATATATTATCAATGTATCTAGCATATATTTTAATATTTTTAAAGTTATAAATGCATAAAACAGATTTTTCATATTTGGATATTATGAAGTTACATATTTGTGTAACCACAAGGAAAACCACAAACCATCCCTTGGTCATTTGTAGTATTTGTCATTAAAAGCTGCTACATTAATATATTTTATCAAGTCCAACATCAATTTTATGGCTAGTGTATTAAATATTTTTCTACATATTAATGAAAGATTATAGTTATAAAAGTGATAAAATGCAAAATATTGAACTGTTTTCTCAACAATTAAAAAAAGAATAGGCTATAATAAAAGATCAATTGTACATACTTTAAATAATTTTGATAGTAAAGTTTTATAATATCAATAAAACAAATAGAAATCACATGATCTATCACATGTCACAGGTCAGGTGATGTTTTATTTATTTATATCAAATCTTGGTAATGGAATAGAGATTATTTTAGTTATTAAAAAACTAGACACCATAATATATAGAAACTGAACTGGATTAAGATCTATATGACATATAAATGAATTGGCTTAGATTGAAAACATTTATATGTTTTTTAGTTTGGATGATAACTTGATAATAAAACAGAAGTAAATGACGGGAATTGTTCTTAGATCCAAAGCTTCTGCCAATGCAAGCCATAAGCTTGAAATCAGTCTGGGGTTTTTAGATAGGGATCCTCAGGATAGGAATTTATTAAGCACTGGCATCTGGCAACTATCATTGCAATATGAAGATGGAGGAGTATGCTACTATATTCAAGATAGAAAAGTTTGGTAAACAATAAATGGCAGCTTCTAAAATATGAAACAGAATAGAACTGGATGTGAATATATTTGAAATTCATAGATTGCTTTTTGTAGTTATTGCAAATCTATTATTATTATTATTATTATTATTATTATTATTATTATTATTATTATTATTATTATTATTATTATTATTAGTTATTATTATTATTATTATTATTATTATTATTATTATTATTATTATTATTATTATTATTTAGTTATTATTATTATGATGATGATGATGATGATGATGATGATGATGAGGGTAGTGATGATGATGATGATGATGATGATGCTACAAAAGGTACTTTTATTGTCTCAAAAGAATACAACATTAGTGGTTGCATTGTAAATTCACTGCTACATGTTGATTACAAATTTTAACATTTACATTTATCACTTTGATAGAGTTCTTTCTGGATTTCACATGAGCTTAAAACATCGTTCTTGTCTACACATATATCCACTAAATTGTCCGTTCTACCTAGGTCAACAATCCAAATGTTATAACACCAATTTTCATTTTATTTTATGAATCCCAAAATGGGTCAAGATATAATTTATCATTTGAACCCCATTAGCAAATCAATCACTTATAACAATAGGCGGAGAAATTGATGCCAAATTATAATTGATGCCTATTTGACATGCATTATCCTTCTAAGTTTCTTTTTATAATGTTTTATTTTTTTTCAACTACAATGTTCAAACTGGTGTTACAAAGATCTTATTAGATCTGAGTTCCCAAGTTTTGGTCCTATGTTTCTTTTTTAAATGTGTCCTCTGTTTTTTCAAAAAACAACAATACACACACTATACTGGTTCCAAAGAGTTTTATCATTTTTATCACTATAACATTTGATCTAATCTTTGAGTAATGACCAGGTTGCTGCATAAAATGTCAGGTCTGGCTTGTATGTCTTATCCCTTTTCTGTATCATTGCAAGTTTATTTGAACAATTAGCTGGATGCCTCTCTAGAATTGTTAATAATTAGGAAGATGCATCTAGTACACAAGTATGCAGTTAGAGCACAAAGGTTAAGCTTCCCTGACACTTGGTATTAATCCCTATCTAAATGCAGAAATTAATTAATGCATTGTTACATTAGACTTCCTGTAATTGCTAGTTATCAGATTTCTTATCTGCCATAATCCCTCACAGTGATATATCAGAGGTGATAGGGTTTTCTCAGATTGATGGCATACAACCCACATAAAGGGATCAATTGACGTATACAATCTTTATATGTTCAAGAAAATATGTGGTAAGTAATGCAGATAAAGTTTTATCAGAAAATTGAAAAACTTTGGTTCTAAGGCTCCATCGCTTATACCTTTTAACCAGTTGTTTATTATTAATTCCCAGTATCGGCAATTTCCAAGCAATTGTGTTATTATCTTCATTTATTAGTTCGCTAAATTTCGCATTTTGTACTTATTAATAAATTGCTCTGGGATTTTTTGATTCTGTTTTACACGGATATATTAATTGTTCAAATATGATAATTTTTTTGTGGTAGTTTATCAGTTGGAATGACCTCTATGAGCTGCTTAAATTTTGGAAATTGTTTAACATATTATTATTATTATTATTATTATTATTATTATTATTATTATTATTATTATTATTATTATTATTATTATTATTATAAATATTTGTGATGTACTTTGTTTTATTTCATAGAATAAATTGAATTGAATTATGAAATTGAATTGAATTGAAGAAAAATTATTATTATTATTATTATTATTATTATTATTATTATTATTATTATTATTATTATTATTATTATTATTATTATTATTATTATTATTATTATTATTATTATTATTATTATTATTATTATTATTATTATTATTATTATTATTATTATTATTATTATTATTATTATTATTATTATTATTATTATTATTATTATTACTATTATTATTATTATTATTATTATTATTATTATTATTATTATTATTATTATTATTATTATTATTATTATTATTATTATTATTATTATTATTATTATTATTATTATTATTATTATTATTATTATTATTATTATTATTATTATTATTATTATTATTATTATTATTATTATTAATATTTTTAATTATTATTATTATTATTATTATTATTATTATTATTATTATTATTATTATTATTATTATTATTATTATTATTATTATTATTATTATTATTATTATTATTATTATTATTATTATTATTATTATTATTATTATTATTATTATTATTATTATTATTATTATTATTATTATTATTATTATTATTATTATTATTATTACGCGTATTACTCCTATATCTCAATCTCTTTTAGATCATATTTTTGTTAGATTAAGCCGCAGTTTATTTTCTGATTCGTCTCTTTCTAAATTATTTCTTACAGATCATTTTGCTACTGAATTAAAACAATTGAATTGTATGGATAATATTAATGTTTGTCCACATGTTGAGAAATTATCTTTTTCTAAATTGAATTATTTATTATCTGTTCAGAATTGGGATGAGATTTTTATGATAGATAATGTAAATGATGCATTTTGGGTCTTCCAAGCTACTTGTTTAGATTTAATTGCTGAAGCAAAGTTTCATTTAAAATTGACAAGTAAGAATAAAAGATTCCATTTGGTGACAGATGCGCTGGTATGTAAAATTGATCAGAGAAAATGTGTTAAAAGCTTTGGATGGCTCATCAGGATGCTTTAAAAAAACTTAATGTTGAAATTAAGTCTGAAATGTAGAAAGTTGAAGTTAAGAGTTAAATACCTCTAAGAATTTCTAATGATAAAATGTTTCTTTGAAATGGAGAACAATAAATTCTTTGGATTAAAAAATATTCTCCTGATCCTATTAAATCTGTTAAACATAACTAAAGTTTAATTGAGATTGCAGAATAATGAAAAATATTTAGCTTTGATCGGTTTAATGAGTATTTTGCAAATTTAATATCGATGCGTGATGCTGCTTGAGCAGATTTTGTCATTCTTAATTCAAGTTTGAATTCTTTTTTATATTCTGATGATTCTGAGATCTCAGTTGTCTGTAGCAATAGATAGTTTAAAAAATGTCATTCTTTTGGACTAGAATGGTATAACACATACAAGATGCTTAAAGAAAATAAGGTTGTATTTTTTGCCTGTTTTAGTTCTTTTATTTAATTTATCTTTTGCACTCTGGATCATTTCCAGAATGTCTGAAAGTTAAATGTTATTACTCCTGTTTATATAAAGGGTGATTCTACTCTTATGGTTTAATTATAGGCCATTGCCATTATTTTCAGTTTTTTTTCTAAATTATTGGAAATGATTGTATAGGGATCAAATGTTGTCATTTATGTTTAAAAATAAAATTTTATCTGACTATCAATATGGTTTTCTTTCCTGAAATGAAGTACATTAGATGCTTTCAAAACATCATGTTTAGTTATTTAACATCTTCATTGGATCAGAACCTTAAAACATTGGCTATTTGTTTCGATTTATTTAAAGCATTTGATTCTGTTAATCTTAATATTTTGATTAAGCGTTGCCTACTTGTATGGTTTTCCTGGATCTATTGGTAGTTGGTTGGAGAGGTATTTAAAAGATAGGAAACAGTTTACTAAATATTTATGGTACTATCAGATATGTTATTGATTAATTTAATGAGTTCACGCAAGGTTCAGTACTTGGTCACTATATTGGCTTTAATTTATCTATTAATGATTTAAAATCATACTGAAGTTACATTCTAAGATTTTTGGTTTTGTTGATGATGTTGCTTTATCCTGTAGTGCTGTTTCTTATAGTCTTTATTAGGAAAAATTAGTGAATGAGGATTTGGACTCAATTGGTAAATGGATTGGCATCTAATTCATTGTTGACAGTCAATTTAGATAAAACAAAAGCTATTCTTTTTTCTTACAAGTTGTACTTTTTTCTCTTAAGATTAAATTTGTTGAAGTATATTTTGCATTATAATAGTATATGTAGCTTGTGAGGAAATATTCCTTGCAGTAGATAATTATTGTTATTGTGGGAATATATATTGACTCTAGATTGTCCTGGAAAAATCATATTACCTATCTTTGTCAACTTGGTTACATAATTTAAACTATATGTTTTATTATTTAGATAAATTACTCCTAGGTCAGCTCTCATTCTTTATTTACATAGCCTGTTATCAGAGTATTTTATCTTATAATATCATTCTTTGGGGTAATGCTTCTCCTGTCTTACATATTTTATCTTCCTTGCGTGTTTTGCAAAGGTATACTTTGCGCATTATCTTTTTGGTAGATCTGTTTCCCTCTTCTGTTCGAGATATTTATATTGTATTTGGTTTTATTTGATGTAAAGCACTTATCTCAATAGAGAGTTATTTTTGATATTTCGTTGTCGCTTAACTTTTCTGAGTTCTAGAGTTTACTCTCTAAATACTGTCTTGCTAATAAATTTCAATTACATTCACTAAATTTTTTTAAGGAATCTAGTAGAAGACAATATGTCTATTCTGGGTAAAAGATTATTTAATAAATTTATATCATGAGTGTCAAATTGATCTGAATAATATTTCTTATATAATCTTTAAAAAAATATTTGTGTCAATGGTTGTGTAGTATGTGTTAAATTTTGGCATTTATTTTATTTATTTAAGTCAATTTGATTTATTTCCAAAACTGTTCTTTTCCTGGCGGTTTTTTTTGGTTGTATTTTTATTTACCTTTATTTATTTGTATTTTACATGTAAATTCCACACACAAGATTTTTCTTCTTCGGAGTTTTTAAATAATTGTGATGTACCTTTGTATTTTATTTCATAGAATAAATGGAATTGAATTGAATTCGAATTATTATTAATATATATTATTAATTATTGTTGTTGTTGTTGTTGTTGTTATTGTTGATGTCGTTGGTGTTCAAAAATGAACTTTATTGAAAAACACATTAGGTTACAAATCATAATGTTTACATATATACAATGCCAAATATTAAGTATTACAATGATAAAAAAAAAAATTATAATAAGAATTATAGTAATAAAGGAAAAGATAAAATGATAATTACATAATAATATATAAGAAACCTTTGGAACAAAAATTATATCTGTACAATGATTTATAATGTGGTATATAAATTTTATATAAATTATAGAAGTCAAAATAAAAGTCATAGATCAATTCATAGATCACATGACCCTATCTCTTAAGCTTGTAAGTTATAAACAGTGAGGATTGCCAATTCCTCTACAAGCTTTATGATAAATGCTTAGCCAGAGCCAGCACTTAAAATATCTCTGTCAGAAACCCTCCCCAAACCCCTGACCATGGTTTCGTGCTTTGGCACTCCTCAGAGGAGGTGTCAGGGTAGGTTCAGACACTAGATCTAAAAATACCAACCTAAAGCCAAGCACTTAGCTAAAAGTTATCTATTGAGTGGAAAATCTGAAATTTTCAGACATGTACATGTCTTCAAACCCAGCTATCCAACTCAAATAGCTATATGGGGCTGATAGATCTTCAGCCATGCCATATAGTAGTAGTCATAGCAATATAAAATTGCATAAGACTTTTTGGCAGAGACTATAAATAGTCAAAATAAAAGTCATAGATCAATTCATAGATCACATGACCCTATCTCTTAAGCTTGTAAGTTATAAACAGTGAGGATTGCCAATTCCTCTACAAGCTTTATGATAAATGCTTAGCCAGAGCCAGCACTTAAAATATCTCTGTCAGAAACCCCTCCCCAACCCCCCCCGATGACCATGGTTTCGTGCTTTGGCACTCCTCAGAGAGGTGTCAGGGTAGGTTCAGACACTAGATCTAAAAATACCAACCCAAAGCTAAGCACTTAGCTAAAAGTTATCTATTGAGAGGAAAATCTGAAATTTTCAGACATGTACATGTCTTCAAACCCAGCTATCCAACTCAAATAGCTATATGGGGCTGATAGATCTTCAGCCATGCCATATAGTAGTAGTCATAGCAATATAAAATTGCATAAGACTTTTATTTTGACTATAAATAGTCAAAATAAAAGTCATAGATCAATTCATAGATCACATGACCCTATCTCTTAAGCTTGTAAGTTATAAACAGTGAGGATTGCCAATTCCTCTACAAGCTTTATGATAAATGCTTAGCCAGAGCCAGCACTTAAAATATCTCTGTCAGAAACCCCTCCCCAAACCCCTGACCATGGTTTCGTGCTTTGGCACTCCTCAGAGAGGTGTCAGGGTAGGTTCAGACACTAGATCTAAAAATACCAACCCAAAGCTAAGCACTTAGCTAAAAGTTATCTATTGAGAGGAAAATCTGAAATTTTCAGACATGTACATGTCTTCAAACCCAGCTATCCAACTCAAATAGCTATATGGGGCTGATAGATCTTCAGCCATGCCATATAGTAGTAGTCATAGCAATATAAAATTGCATAAGACTTTTTGGCAGAGACTATAAATAGTCAAAATAAAAGTCATAGATCAATTCATAGATCACATGACCCTATCTCTTAAGCTTGTAAGTTATAAACAGTGAGGATTGCCAATTCCTCTACAAGCTTTATGATAAATGCTTAGCCAGAGCCAGCACTTAAAATATCTCTGTCAGAAACCCCTCCCCAAACCCCTGACCATGGTTTCGTGCTTTGGCACTCCTCAGAGAGGTGTCAGGGTAGGTTCAGACACTAGATCTAAAAATACCAACCCAAAGCTAAGCACTTAGCTAAAAGTTATCTATTGAGTGGAAAATCTGAAATTTTCAGACATGTACATGTCTTCAAACCCAGCTATCCAACTCAAATAGCTATATGGGGCTGATAGATCTTCAGCCATGCCATATAGTAGTAGTCATAGCAATATAAAATTGCATAAGACTTTTTGGCAGAGACTATAAATAGTCAAAATAAAAGTCATAGATCAATTCATAGATCACATGACCCTATCTCTTAAGCTTGTAAGTTATAAACAGTGAGGATTGCCAATTCCTCTACAAGCTTTATGATAAATGCTTAGCCAGAGCCAGCACTTAAAATATCTCTGTCAGAAACCCCTCCCCAAACCCCTGACCATGGTTTCGTGCTTTGGCACTCCTCAGAGAGGTGTCAGGGTAGGTTCAGACACTAGATCTAAAAATACCAACCCAAAGCTAAGCACTTAGCTAAAAGTTATCTATTGAGTGGAAAATCTGAAATTTTCAGACATGTACATGTCTTCAAACCCAGCTATCCAACTCAAATAGCTATATGGGGCTGATAGATCTTCAGCCATGCCATATAGTAGTAGTCATAGCAATATAAAATTGCATAAGACTTTTTGGCAGAGACTATAAATAGTCAAAATAAAAGTCATAGATAAATTCATAGATCACATGAAGCCCTATCTCTTAAGCTTGTAAGTTATAAATAGTGAGGATTTGTTTATAAGTCATAGATCAATTCATAGATCACATGACCCCATCTCTTAAGCTTGTAAGTTATAAACAGTGAGGATTGCCAATTCCTCTACAAGCTTTATGATAAATGCTTAGCCAGAGCCAGCACTTAAAATATCTCTGTCAGGAACCCCTCCCCAAACCCCTGACCATGGTTTCGTGCTTTGGCACTCCTCAGAGAGGTGTCAGGGTAGGTTCAGACACTAGATCTAAAAATACCAACCCAAAGCTAAGCACTTAGCTGAAAGTTATCTATTGAGTGGAAAATCTGGAAATTTTCAGACATGTACATGTCTTCAAACCCAGCTATCCAACTCCAAATAGGCTATATGGGGCTGATAGATCTTCCAGCCATGCCATATAGTAGTAGTCATAGCAATATAAAATTGCATAAGACTTTTGGCAGAGACTATAAATAGTCAAAATAAGAAGTCATAGATCAATTCATAGATCACATGACCCTATCTCTTAAGCTTGTAAGTTATAAACAGTGAGGATTGCCAATTCCTCTACAAGCTTTATGATAAATGCTTAGCCAGAGCCAGCACTTAAAATATCTCTGTCAGGAACCCCTCCCCAAACCCCTGACCATGGTTTCGTGCTTTGGTACTCCTCAGAGAGGTGTCAGGGTAGGTTCAGACACTAGATCTAAAAATACCAACCCAAAGCTAAGCACTTAGCTAAAAGTTATCTATTGAGAGGAAAATCTGAAATTTTCAGACATGTACATGTCTTCAAACCCAGCTATCCCACTCAAATAGCTATATGGGGCTGATAGATCTTCAGCCATGCCATATAGTAGTAGTCATAGCAATATAAAATTGCATAAGACTTTTGGCAGAGACTATAAATAGTCAAAATAAAAGTCATAG
>JAQFVV010009535.1:0-11879 GCA_028023455.1 Epiperipatus broadwayi | reverse complement strand
AAGCTTCTAAAATTAAGCTTTTATTTTCCATTAACAAAGAGCATCTACTTCATTTCACCACTATTTTGATTTGGTACTTATTAAAACAAACTTCAAGCATGTGTATATTTATATGTATGTTAGCATATAAAAATATGATGTATTTAACCTATTATGGTTTAGTCTACTACTGTGGGCATGTAAGAGTGAGTGTGAAATGGATTGAAAGCTACCCTTACAACTCCCTTACAGGATTAAAATTTTAGGTTACAAATAAAATTTTAACACTAGGGTGTAATGTTCATTTTGTATTGGATTATTCTGATTTAACAGAGGGTTATAAAAGTTTATTTATTTTAGTTCCTGCTGTTTTCTCAACCACATTTCTAATTCTTTTACAATATCTAGCATTATCTCTAGCATCATAGTAAAGTGAGATTTATATATGGATCTTGTCATTTTTTTTATTACTATGATGGTTACATGTATGAGATCAACCTGTGATGTGTTCCTATATTATACAAAGCACATTGTCAACTCATTAGCCTTAATCCTACTCCTTTTAAGGTTTACTTGACTTTTCTAAGGACTAAATAAACATTGGAATGTCCATCATTCTTTATGGATCAACTTCTACATCTTGGTTGACTCTAAAGTGTCCCAGTATATAGCTTTTTGTATCGTCTAAGCATACTCTCATCACACATTAATCTACTCATCTCTTTTTAGTGATGTTATCTCATCCCTTTCTTTCTTAACTTTAACAAAAAATGACACCTATCATTTAATTTATTTATCAATTCAGCATATCATATCTGTGGTCACTCTAATAAACCAAGATATGGTTTTAGGATGTGGGCATTATATGTCCCTTTAACCTCCTCTCCTATCACTATCTGAAATGCATTTGGACCTGACTGTCACATAACAGTAAATGGTCCCAAATACTGTTGATAAAACTTCTGATATTTATTCTCTAGTAGTTTGCTTACATGGGGTGTTTTGATGAACACTTTGCCCCCTATATTGAAGTTGTGAGCTCTCCTTGAAGTTTGTTTCTTCTTTCTGCTTTGTCTGTCAGTTGTTCATATGCATTTAATACGTCCTTGTCTGTATCAAAATTGGTACCCATAATTGGGAGTTGTATCTTTCTCATATAATATGAGATTAGGCTGTTTGAAGTAGTGTAATGGGCATGAAATCCAGTTAATTCATTCATGCTCCAATTGATATAGTTGACTACACACTCTGTTTGTTTTACCCAACACTTGTGCTAATCTTCCAGGTAAGTCCTGAACAAATATCTGAGCTCCCATATTACACATTTTCAAGGTGTGGATTCCTAATGGATGTAAGCACATGTTTTAGCTGAAATTTCTCCGCCCATTTTTTTTCCTTTCTTTGGATAGAAAAGTTATCCCATGGTCTGTTAATATGGACTTAGGCTTCCCTATCCCTATGAATTGGATGGTGTCTAATACAATGATCATGTGCCTGGTATTAGCTTGGTATGTTGGATAGGTTGAAATTTATTTTGAGATCATAGGTGACCAATAGGTATTTTTGTTTGTTGAATGGAGGCAATGGCTCATAGATCATAAGTGACCAATAGGTATTTATGATGTTGAATGGAGGCAATGGCTCGTAATAATTAATTGTCAAGATCTCATTTGGTCTTTTAGAATTATAAATTTTAATATGTTAATATAATTTTGGTTTACTGGCTTGGCTTGTAGACTCACTAGACAATCTTGACTTTAAGATGTCTTTATATACTCTTGGCCAGTAAAACCAAATTCTCACAGTGTGTTGTTTAATATGAACCAAAGTGTCCATATAAAGAGTGGATATATTTTATGAGTGGAGTGCAGTGTTTTAGGTATTATTACCCTCCACTCATCCTTATATATGTTTACTTTGTAAAACAAGAACTGCTTCTCTAATTTATAACAAGTGAGATTCTTTGGCACATTTAAAACTTTATCTCCTTTTAGAGTTCTCTTCATTGGATTTAAATCAGGGTCTGCAAATTGCAATTGGGGTAGGTTCTCTAAATCATACTCTACAATACTATCAGCCATTAAATTGACATTTGTAATGTAGACATTCTCTACCGATAAAGATTCTGTTCTGATCTACATGGGTTTCATCTAAGCACATCAGCCAAGACATTCTCAGATCCCTTACAGTATTGTACAGTGTAATTGAATTTCTGTAGCAGCACACTCCACCTGACTAGATGACATCACTGGTAAGATAGCTGTAATTCAGAAATTCAAGGCTCTTGTGGTCTGTGATCACTATCATCTCTGATCTGAGTAGCATCTGTTGAAACTTTTGGAAGGCCCAGACTATTGGTAGTGCTTACTTCTCAATAACCATGTAATTTATTTATGGACTCTTCAGGCACCAGCTGATAAAATAAAGGACACCAGGCTGGCTGTTCTCCTGGATCTGGTATAACATTACTCCTAATCTGAAACCACTACTATCTGTTTGGACAATAAACAGTTTATTAAAATCAGGGAAGGCTAATATGGCTTCCCTAAGAACCATGTTTTAATATTTTTAAATACCCTGTCCTGTTCCTGCATCCATTTCCATCTTTCATCTTTTCTGATAAGTTTTAACAATGGTTCCATGTGGTCTGAGAACTTCTAATAGAAACAATTATAAAAATTACACAGGCTTAAAAATCATCAAATTTGTTTTTTATTGGTTGGTTTAAAGGTTTTAAATGGCACCAATCATCTCTGGATGAGATGTTATACCATTGCAACCTATGTTATGACCTATGAAGACTACCTGATTGGAAACTAAGATATTCTTCTTGAAGTTAATTTTGATTCCTGTCTTATAGCACTCTTCAAAAAACATAATAAAATGTTCTTCAATTATGGCAGATGCAATTTATCACATCATCCATATAAATAGTCACAATCTACTTAATCTCAGGAAATAGTCTTATCTAAGTATCTTATCAAACCAGCATCACTATTTATCAATCTGAAAGGCATTCTATTAAACTGATATGTAAAATCCTTGTATCAGAAGGCACTGTATTGGTGATCATCTAGGGGATATATATATATAGTATATATATATATATATATATATATATATATATATATATATATATAGTATGCAAATCAGAAAATAAATAAATTTTATTGTTAAAAAAAAAGATGTATGACATTATTGCATGAGGGTTCATAAGAAGTTTGAGTGCCAGATCTGCGAGTGCTAGAATCGATCACGGGCTTTACATTCTCATGTCAGGTGCTCTACCAACTATGCCAAACCAAGCAGGGAGGGTTATATTGCAAATATATATATATATATATATATATATATATATATATATATATATATATATATATGACCAGTTTCATTGGCAAATAATATGTGTAGACAGAGAAGTATTATGATGACAACCTTTGACCATTATCCAAGGTGATCTTGACATTGCCTATCCCCTTCTTGCCATATTTTTTCTTACATCTCAAATTTAAAAATACTTCATAAACTTTTATCAGTCAATGATACTCTTTTGATTCCCAATCTTCATGTCCATTTGTCCCTCTATAAATCTTACTACAAATTTTTCTAATTTTTTTATTGATTTTTCTTCTTTCCAATTCCTTTCTAAATATCCTTGGTATCCAATTTAATATTTGTTTTAATAATCATTAACTCAGATATCATTTGTACAAGTCTGTACAATTCCAGTTATCTAACTCTGATTTCATTTGCTACAGGATGTTAAATATTTATTATTTATCAAATTCGTTTATTGTTTATTGTAGATCTTCACCAGTAATCTATTTCTGAAGCCATCAATTTCTTTTTGATCCTTTCTTTTAACTGTCAACCCTCAGTTCCTATGATATATTTCATTACTATGTCAAAAATTTATTATGTATTACCTTTTAATATATTCTGAGCCCACAATATTCCATTTATCATTGTTATGTGTGACTTTCATGAGTAGGTACCTTGCATTCCTCACATTTTCCAATCTGTTATCCAACATCCAAAATTAAACCATATATGTTCTTCCAATGTATCATAAATTTATATGATCAAAATAAACTACATATACTTTAGTCACAAGGCAATTTCAAATAGTTAAGTCAATCAGTAAAGACAAATCTTTCACTCATAAAAAAAACTCTGTTAATACTAATATAAACTTTATATAGACTTGGTTAAAACTTTGTATGTTTGAATCTCAGATCAATAATTAAATAGTATTACATAAATAAATGCTATTGCTAGATATAAATATGCCTTTATATATAGCTAATTTATGTGCAAGAGTTACTTCACTGTGATAAACTACTGTATATTTTAATTTGTTAAAATTAATAGTAGCAACATATACCTATGGGTTGCACCTCAACATCTAAATCTGCCTAACTACTTAAAAAGCTACTAAGATATTTAAATTAGCTCCTATTTTGAAAATAATAACCATCCAAACTAAAAGTTACTGAAAATATTTATTGAAATTCTTACAATGAAATTCAATTGCCTGAGTTGCAATAATTTGATGGTTAATTGATTGAGAAATCATGTGATGATAGTATTATCCACTTGGCAAGATGGATATACAATTATCGAGGCTGAAATTTTATTTTCTTAAATTAATTGAAAACCAATGTAGGAATCTTTAGCTCTTGAATCCATTATTCCATTACTCTATCCCTGTCTTGAGCTCCTTTAAGTAGTAGAGTTTGTCATGCATAGGGCATGGGAAATGTTTCCTATTATTGAGTGACTGTGTAGCATTTTCAGCATATATATTTATTGAATAAACATTCTGATATTTTTGTTTTATACTATTTGCTTCATGAGTGAAAAACAAATAGCCAGAAACTGTTTAGAATGTTCAAGTACAATGACTCTATTAGCAATTTGTATTTTCATTAAAGTGTCAGATAATGGTAAATATAAAATCTTTTCTTTTATTTAAAATTATCTTTAAATTGTTGTAAACTTTTATTATACTCATGTTTCATTTTAATAAAACTTTCATATTCTCTTAGTAAATGCTTAATTTTATTTCACTTTTTAAATGTCTTAGGCAAAACCGTTTTAAATACAATTCTGTATTTCAATACTTCATATTTTTTTATTTTCACCATGTCCTCTTTAACTCTTTTGCTAAACTTTTTTGTCCAGCATGGTTTAGCATAATCGTCGAGTGTCAGTGTATAAAGCATAAAATCCCAGGAAGCATTACAGTTCTGGAACTTCCGATGTTCAAACTTGTAAACTCCCAAGCAATAAACACATTCGACTTTTCTTTTTATTTTACTGAACTCTCAATGTTTTTCCCATCACTAATCTTACAACTTTCAAATATGTGCAAACCTATTGTTTTTAACAAAATGTTTAATTAGCCCTTGATTTTATTGTAATGTTATTAGTTATCAAATAAATTTATTATTATTAAAAACTTTTGTTGGCTAATAAATAAGTTCGTTTAACAAAGCTGTATTAATTACGTATTTAAAGTTTGTTTAATAACAGATTCATATAAAATCGGAAATAGATATATATTACAGTTAATAATAATAACGTTTAGTACTGTTTCCACAATTTCTAATTTAACTTTACGTTATTAATTAAAGTTCTGATTTTAAATATCTGAGATATATCTAATGCAAGTTCATCAAATATATATATATTCCCCAATGAAATCATGTCACAAATGATTATTTTAAAAGTAGTCTAAATGTATTCATAACTTAAGATGCATGTTTTTTTTTCATCTTTTTTTAAAAAGACGTTAATAATCCCAGGTATGTCAATACATGTCACAATAAACAGACAATAAACTTAAAAAAAGATTATTTGTTGGTTAATAACATCTTTAATATTTGAAATTTAAGCATGCTTTAATTTTTTCAAACAGTTTTTATACTATGAATAATGCACATATATCTCAAATATATACAGGTATTGAACAAAATAATGAGAACATATGCACTATCTTTATTAATATTTTTTTTTCCATTTGTCAAATGCGTTGACCTGGAAGCGAACTCCAGCTAGCAAGGCAGCTATGCTAACCACTAGGCCACCAACGAAACAAAATTACTATTTATAACAAGATCTTTTTGTTTTCTATACAACCAGGTAAAATTATACAACACTAAAACAGCTTCTACTATTAAGTCATTTACAATTAGGAAAACTATCAATGTTGTATTAGTGGTATCAATGAAGATATCAATCTCTTACTCATTATCCAAGAATAGCATTTGGAGGCATAATAAATACTTAAAACAAGTAATTGGTAAGTTCATAAAGAAGTGAATTATACAACTATAAGACAGTACCTAACCCATAACTGAACCATAGAATAAATTTAGTCAAATAATATGCTCAAATATTTTGAAGATGAATGGCCTTAAGTTATATGATGATTGGACAAAAAAATTGTTGGATGATGAAATGATTTTCTAATATCAATTCAATCATCATCATTTGTAAATTTAGAGAATGTTGAGAAAGTTCTTTTGGAAATCATATAGATTCTTTTAGTGAATGAAAAAAGTAAAATGATGATTCTTAAGAAATTACATCAAGCTTTTATCATTTATTCTCCAGTCTTAAGCTTGTGATATTAGTGCATCTCAATATTTCAACCAATAAATTGTATATTTGAAATGATGGATTACCATAAATATTTTTGCAATACTTATGATATATTATTTGCTATATAAAGAAGCATTTAGAAGTGTGTAAACTTTTGAAATGATTTCCTTGACTGATTTTATATTTTGCCTATATTCTATAATCCTAATCCCACTCTATTTCAGTCATGATTTTTAATTCTAGTTGATTCAGCAGATTTTATTTTTCTATATTTTGTAAATTTTTCAAAAATTTTGAAAAATAATGTTCCAGCTAATTAAACTCTAGTTCTTTCAACCTTTCTAAAAATCACTCAAATCTAAAATTTATTCTCAGAGACCTAGAAAATTTCCAATTCCCTGTCTGAATATTATTTACCACTCTTTAAAGTTCTATCAGTATGAAAGACAATACTCCACTAGTCTGCATTTCTACTTCCATTATATATAATGTCCATGCAGAAAAATATTGAGAAAAGTTCCTATTAATTTGGCCAGTTCAATTACATAAGTAAGTGTTTTTGTATGTAGATAAACAATCAGAAATATGGATTTTTTTAGCCCATTCCTAAACAAATGTAAATCTTACCTCATAAGTCAACATCTAGCTAAAAAATCAGACTATCTCTTACTATACATGTATTTTAGATAATATCATCTCAGTCAAATGGGCCAAAGATTTAAAACCCTTGGTTAATGTGTTAAAACTTTTAGTTTCAATTTTACTTAAGTATTTCAAAAGTTTATCATGAAATAACTCAAAAATATTGTTTTTATTATTATGATATCAAAAACACACTTTTCAAAGCAGAGATAATTTCTATCTCATTTACTTGCCTCTATAAATAGACAAATATCAACAATGGCTCAAATAAATATAAATATTAATTAATAATCCATCAGAAAAGTGGATTTTGGTGCTCCCGTAATTTAAACATAATTTATAATATGATAATATTTACCCGTAAAGATTATATATATATATATATAATATACAAATCAATATATATATCAAAATACAGTACAATTTATATAAATTATATTCTTTTAGAAGTACTTTCAACTAAACACTTTGTAGTCTTTATCAACTATATAACGTTGAATAATCAAAACGAGACAACCCTTAAGAATACCCATAGTTCAATTCAGATTTCCCACAATTCTGTTATCTTAACATTTGATGTAATTCTAAAATTCAAAATTTAATCAAAATTCTATTATATATAGATTGATATGTGGATGCGGCATACAATACATTGGTGAATCTAAGTGTACATTTGAGAAGAGAATAAAAGAACATATGCTTTTATATAAAAGAATTCAAAAAGAGAATCAATATGGAACAGATGTAAATAAACCTTCATCATCTGTTATATTTGATCATAATAAATCTTGTCAATATGGATTTAAATTTCATTATAAAAATATGAAAATTATTCAAATTGAACGTTGTCATAATAAACGTAAAATAAAAGACGCTATCTTGATTTCAAGAAATCGTCAAATGTTAATGAATCGCCAGTCATCAAATGTTAAGATAACAGAATTGTGGGAAATCTGAATTGAACTATGGGTATTGTTAAGGGTTGTCTCGTTTTGATTATTCAACGTTATATAGTTGATAAAGACTACAAAGTGTATAGTCAAAAGTACTTCTAAAAGAATATAATTTATATAAATTGTACTGTATTTTGATATATATATTGATTTGTATATTACATATATTGTGAAACGAATACAGATATCAAACTTTATTTATTATATATATATATATTGAAACAGTATGATTTGGTCATCATACAGTTTCACCTACTATATAACATAGTAGTCTTCATTTTCTCAATTCAAACCTTAGAGGTGCACATATATATAACTATACTAAGTAATATAATATATATATAGAAGTGTATATTTACACGTATATGTGTGTAATTGTATATGCACACACATCTGCTATTTTAAATAATTGTATACACATTTTGTAATATTGTTATTTATGAAAAATGTTTATATTCACATCTGATTGATATTATTATGTATAATGTACACACATTGGTAATTTCATATAAAGATTTATTTTATGATTTTAAGTTATTAAATTTGTTTTGAGCTGTGGACATTGTATATATATAAGAACATAGTTTTCTAAATTATTTCAAACTGTCTTTGAAGTTATCCAATTACTAAATTACTTAATCATGTATAGTAATTAAAGACAGTGGTAATTTTCTCAGGTATATGTTGAAATGTTTGCAGCTTAAATCTCTTTCAAAAAAAAAAAAAATTCACTGTTTAAAGAAAAAGAACTTTGTAAATCTTATAAAATACTGCCTGCAATAAATCCAGACTTTATGATTCTTATAAAATAAAAATTAGAACAATTAAGCCTGCAATAAAATCCAGCCTTCGTGAATCTTATGAAATAAAAGGGAATAATTAACAAGCATTAAGCCTGAAATAAATCCACCCGTTTTTCATTTGAAGTTGATAAAATTAGTGACTTCTTAAGTTTTAAAGTCTAAAAATAAAGATTGTGAATGGCCTGTAAGAGAGGGGGGTAAAGAAATATAAAAACCCCAGTTTGAAAAGAAATCAGATCCATTTTGCTTTACTCATGCGTTAACTCATATCCAGGCAGTATGCCCAATTTTATTATGAAAACCATTGGCTAGAGAGACCGTCATTGCTGTCTCCTCGGTGGCCAGAACTGTTTATGGAAATGAGGACCCAAAATCCAGCCTACCTGCAAGAAAGAACAGATGAGGAACCAGCCTAGATAACCAACCCATGCATGTGTGTTTCATACAGTCAAGCTACAAGCCTTCAGAGTAAACAACCAGTAACAACTTCTCAACCAAGCTAAACCTAATGCTATAACAAATGCTAAATCTTTCCTAAAGCTAGCTATAAAATATAAGTAATGTGCCCAAACTCTTAAACTCAAATCTCATAAATTAATTAAACTATGTTAAATGTGTATTCTCTCTTAAATTAATTAAACCATGTAAGATAAGTTTATTTCAATTTGTATAATTTTAAAATACTTTAAAAGGTAAAATGTAAATCTTGCCTGATCTCAATTTCTCTTAAATCTTTTAAATTCAACTTATAAAAAGATAATTACGGTCTTATAATTTCTTTGTTCTCATCTATACTTGTGCCTATATATATATAACAAAATAAATGTCCGCTAATATCAATAATACAATAACGAAACTTAAATATATTCCAAACAACGGTAAACAATTTATAATACAATATAAATAAAAAACTCAATAAAAACTCATAAAGAAATATTTTCGATTATATTCATAATCATTTTCAACTCAACTTTCAAAATGAAATCGATTTCATTTTGAAAGTTGAGTTGAAAATGATTATGAATATAATTGAAAATATTTCTTTATGAGTTTTTATTGAGTTTTTTATTTATATTGTATTATAAATTGTTTACCGTTGTTTGGAATATATTTGTTTCATTATATATATATAGTTAAAATGCATTTATTAATTTGCGCTATGCCTTCAGAGTGGAGATTATTAATTATTATAAACCTAAAGAGACGCTTTTGTTCACAAGTAAATTAATACATGCTGTTTGGCATATTTCTAGATCTTCATTCTGAAACCTACTCTGATATATATTAGTTAAGCTGCTATGTTTAGCTTAATATTGCATATAAGTTGCTTATTAAAGGTCTGTTTAGTTAAATACGAGAGTGATAATTTAAAGCATATTTTCAGAAATTAGCCAAGTTTAAGTCCCAAATATGCCTTAGACCCCATTAGTTTATTTTCATAGACTATGTAGTTAATTGGCAAACTATATCAATTTAATAAAGTCCTCTTTAGCACCATTTAAGTAAGCTAATTCACCTACCTGGCATAGGGTAGTTTCGCAGAATGAAACTATAGATTTCACACTATACTAACTTTAATAATTAATACTTAGAAAGTGTGATGAATGAGCTTTTATGAAGCACTTCGGTCATAACGCCTTGCTATCATCTACTTATTCAGATAAGATTAGGTTTTTAAGGACTATATTATCATCCTTAGTTCGGACAGCCCTCTCTCTTGATTGGGATGATTTTAAGGGTCATTCCCATTATTTCCTTCAGGACTGGAATGCCAGTATCCAGCATCGTATATTAAAGTTGTTCGATCATCTGAACTAAATGTTCACTTATAGTAAGTGCCTGGTACCTGAGAACCGAGTAAACATTTTTGAATCTCATGAGTAAAGGCGCATTCAAACCGCATCTCTGATGTAATTTGTGTAGCGCCATAGTCTCAGAAGTTATACTACAAAGCACCAGTTTACCTGCTGTTATATTAATTGTTCAGCATTGATCTGAACCTCAGATCTAGTTTATATAATAATATCTACATAAAGAGTGCATTGACTGCTCATCATGTAATAATAAAATTAAGTACATATTATATAAAGTTGACACTCTCTTTAGATTTAACCCTTAGCAAACCTAGTAGGAATGACAGAGCATAATTTAGGCATCATTATAAATGTAGAACTAATTATTCATTTATATACGCTGTAATAAAATGATGATGACCCAGTACAATAGATTGCTTGCAGAACGTGTAGTTCGTATATTCATCCCACCTGCAAGTGGAATATGCAGTACTTTTAATTATTGTTGTTTGTGTTTTGGCAATATTAAATAATTTTAAAACCTATTAACGTCTGTAATATTATTCACTTTGTTTATATTAAATCACTATCCATAAATATTAATATATGCATTAGATAATCAGCCATAAGTTGAGTGTGTGTATTTAGTTAAGCTATCAAGCATTTAGTTAATTATTCTCGAGTCTCTCGCTTCACCCTTTGCTGCTGCCGGCATGGAAATTAAGAGATTATGAGTGTGACCTCATATATGTCATTCATAAGGTAGTCAGGGAGGGTTGGTGAAGGAGCTGAGGCACGGTCAGATTTGGTCTCAAACCCTCATCTAGATCAGCCTTGGTATAATTTACCAAAACTCTGGATTTTGTTGTGTGATTGTTCAAATATGACTGTTACAATATATATACACTTCGGATGTTTTGTGTAATGATGTTATAACATGAATGAAAATATTTAAAAAGCAATGGTTTACATGTGAGATATTTTACAGTTCAAATGAGTTTTTCAAATACTTAAATATAATTCAGGCCAATAGTTGTAGCATATTTATCAAATGATTTAATCACTGATCTATGTGAAAAATATATTTTCACCCACAATATATA